>CM062616.1:940306-1070306 GCA_025617555.3 Puccinia polysora
TTAGTTAGCCAAAATTCTAATCTCATTAAAGGAATCACCACTTACCAAAGATTAACTTCTGTTTGATTCCTCCATTGCATCTGCTTCATCCTTTAAAAAGGAATTTTATTCCTAGATCAGCATCAGAACCCAAACTTAAATGATGAAATTAAAATGATGTCTATAAATGAGAATACAACTCAAGTTGATGTTTGAAGTGATCAACCCAACAAGGGGCTTTTTTAGAAATCATGGAACATGGTTTGGAGTCTATGGCCGGGATTGGAATCACATCTCCCTTAAGGAAAAGCCTGAACCAATGGTCATTTTTAAGAAATGAAATGAATATGGGGTCTGGTTCTTCTTTTAAAACCATTTTCACAGGATTATAAGTACAAAATGAATCCAATGAAATCAAAATTATTGGTCTTCCATAATTATCAGCTACTATTTGACCCATATCCAACTTTGTAAGCAATTTTTATGTTGGAATCTTTCCATTGATCTCATTAAAATTGAGTATTTTTTCTATCTTTTCAACATCTTTACTGCCACCAAGGATCTTAGAATAGATGTTCTTATTTTTACTCAATGTTTCAAGCACTTATTTTTGTACTTGAAACAATCCATGCTCATCATACCCAGATGATTTTGCTATGACTCCAAATTGACAATTTCCATGACCAACTGGATCCCAAACCTCCCCCAAGAACCTATGTAAGTTCTCAAGTATTGAATTGAGTTAATTAACCTCCTAAAATCAAAAATTAGTTAGAAACAATTCTAATCTAATCAAACAAAACAAAAATCACCAAAGATGAGCTTCTGTTTGACTTCTTCATTCCTTCATCTTCCTCCTCAAAAAAGGAATCTGATTCCAACAGAAGCAACCCTAATGAAATTTCAGTCTCTTCCCTGAAATATGAAATTTAGATGAAGAGCCATCCTTGCACTACAGAAATCATTTTCCCATCAGTTCATTAAACCCAAAAATGAAAATTTCACAAAAGAAAAGACTTCCAATTTTTTGGCTTTTCTTATTTGGTGCCCTTCTAATTCTCTTTTCCCTCTTAATTTCCTTTTCAACATGTTTGAATTCAGAAGGATCTCTCCATGTATACATCAATCTTGGTTGGCCTCTGCTTGATTACAAGAATTTAGTTAAATATTAATCAAAGACAAAACTTCAAAGTCTTCCAAATCAAGTATTTCAACAGCTCTCAATAATCTTTTTCAGGATTTCCCAAGATCATCGCATTCAGCTTCTCATGTAACTGAGAATTTCTAAGCATTTTGTCAAAACAGACCTTTCAAAATTCAAAAGGATCAAACATTCATGAAGTAGGAATGATCCTTCAAAAAGAATTAATCACAAAGTGATTTTAAAAATCCACAAATCCAACTTTAAACAACTTACAGAACTCGAACTGCAAGGTTCATAATCCAACCTCCACTGAGGATGAACATACCCAGGCACAGTGGATCCTCTTGACACTAGTAGGTCAACTATCTTGTGGGAACAGGGCAAACCAATAGTCTGGGAGTATGACTTGATACACACTTCCCCATCATGATTAATCTTTAACCTCTCCAATTGTTCCACAACAAGTTTAATTGCCTGTAAAGAAAACTTGTATCCCAATTGTAAAATTTCAGTGGGAAGAACTATTCCTATCTTAATTCAAGATTTGTAAAGTGCCACCTGAACCAATTTTATTTGATTGGAAACTATTCCCTCTACGTTTTTCCAAACATCCAACATGTTTCCCTATGAATTTGCAAAGAATTGTTGGAGAGTAGCATGAGCCCCTTCCACTCAAGACATGGTTTTATTTGAAAAGTCAGGGTTTTTGCTCATCCAAGCCATTAAAAAAGTCTCCTTGATACAGAAGATTTGATGATCTATATACTCAAGCACATCCTAACAGTCTGCCAAGAAACACTTTATACAATTCATAATGTAAGAAAACCAAAATTAGGAAGATTAACAGTAGAGGCAGTGATTTGGCACTTACTCTAAGTTCCGCATAATTGAACTGTGCCTCCTCCTTGGTTTTCAAGGCCCCATAGTTAGCCCACAGAGAAATAAAGCTTTTCCACCCTTCAATTTCATTGTTAAAGCAAACTTTACAGTTTGCTTGTATGTTTTTAGAAAAGTGCCACAGACAAAACTCTCTTGTTGACTCTGGGAAACTTTGTTCTATAGCACAAATCATAGATTTTTCATGGTCTGTCACCAAGACTTTGGGAAGTCTCTCAGGATCCTAATCCAGCGCCTTTAGTGCTTTTAAAGACCAACTGTATAACTCAAATGTGTCTCATGTTATAAAAACAAGAGCTTTGTGAAATTTCTTTGTTTTTCTGTAATTCCTATGACATGCAGTATGGGGATGTTTTACTTATTTTTTTTATAAGTACAATCCAACATGGAAATATGATGGAATTGTTTGCAAAGCTTTAATGACTTGAGGTGGGCCAAGAATAGGGGCTCCAAGTGACCCTCTCCACTGAATTTGGCTTGATGAACCCAACCTGAATCACCAAGTTGTTCAAACAGGACCTCCATAACAATTTTGGCCTTCAGTTCTGCAAGCGCTCCCTTATGCTTAGTTTTATAGAGTTTTTGGTCATCAAAATATTTGCCGCCATCAATCTTGCTCAAGTTTCTTTTAAGCTTAATAGTATAGCGCCCACAATTCATGACTTATTTTCAATTAACTAATGCCATCTCAGAGAGTCTCCCGAGGTGGGGATGCACTCAGGGGTGTGGAGATGGCTGATGGTTATTTTGATCATGTCTGTAGGAGATTTGTCTAAAAACGTCTGCCTTTGTGTGACTTTCACAGATTAAAAACTTGCACCCAACCTTCTTTGTGTGAGTTTCCCTTGACTATTTGGTGAGCAATTGCCCAGAGTAGGAACCATGTCTATCCCAGGCCAAATTCACATATTTTTCACGCTTTGAGTTGAAAACTGTTAAAGCATAACCATTCTTCATTGCCCATATTTGAAAATAATTTTTGCCTCTGCCCTAGTGGGAAAAGCTCTCACAGGAGGTGGTTCAAGTGTGTCTATCACCAATTGAATGATTATTTCATAGTTCCATAGTTCAGTTTCCACCAAATTAAATGAGGCAAAGACCAGAGTGAAAAAAAATTTCTCTCACCACCAGAGGTCATTTCAATTTGTGGAACATTTGGTTCCTCAATTGTAACCCTATATGAGGGTGCAATTGGCGCTTCCAATGATTCATTACCCAAACCCATTTTTTCCGCAGCTTTTTCAATTGCATTATCAATTTATTCATTCAAAGCAGCCATGTCAAAAAAGTAGCACTTGCCATTGTTCCAAAAATTGAAAAAAATCAAATGTTACTTCAGTATTCAACCCAAGTTCCAATCAAAAAACTACCAAGTTTTCCCACTTTTGAGTTTAGAAAGATCAACTTAACCAATGGGCAGAAAAGATTTACTTTTCTGTTGTCCAATGGGAAAGTTAAAACGGGGATTTGTGAATTTATCATCACCCAAAAAAAAATACAAATAAAAAAGAAAAGGAAAAGAAAAGGAAAAGGTGAAGAAAAGAAAAAGAAAAGAAAAGAAAAGAAAAGAAAAGAAAAGAAAAGAAAAGAAAAGAAAAGAAAAGAAAAAAAGAAAAAAGAAAAAAGAAAAAAAAAAGAAAAAAAGTAAAGAAGAAGAAAAGGAGAAAAAAAAAGATAAAAATTAATTTTGACTTACCTGAGTTTTTCATGCCATAATGATGAATTTGCATGCATATTGAATATTTGTGTCTCTCCCATGCCTGTTTTAAACTTTTTGTCAGGCAAATTTTTGATTTTTTTCAGATTCTGACTGTTGTTTGCACAGCTTTAAGCTTTTATAGTTTCCATCAACTTGCAAGAATACTTCTATGTGAAAAGGTTTTTTGATGCTGGGGGCTGCACACAGCTTTTAGTGCTTTAGTTTTGCAAACAGATTTGTGTGGGAATTTCAAAAAAACCTTTTTTGGTCAATGACTCCTAAACTATACACAACCCTTCATTTCTCAATTAATTTTAGTTAGTTAAAACATATGTGATTTTTCATTTGCAATTTTTGGGTCATGGTATTTTGGTAAATTTTATAAAAGGGTTAAGGGGTAGGATTTCAGGGCTAGATCCAAAAATGGACCCTGCCTATTTTTGGATGCAAAATTCAATTCTGTAATGAAACTTTGGTCATTTATATTTATATTTATATTTGTTTTTTTATTATTATTTCTGATTCTTATGGTAATTTTGTAATCTAACTCTGGAATATTAGTTTTCTGACAGAAGTTGGAAGGCCGTTGGCTCATCAACAAGCTAGTTGCTTGCTGAATGAGACCAAGGCTTTTATTGAGTGGTTCCAAATTATTTGGCTGAAGTACTGATTTCTTTCTGAATACTTGATAATCCCATTACCCAGAAAAACCTTGGGTTAAACCAAGAATACTGACACCACAAAAAAGTTGACTGAGGTACCCCAAGTGGGGGGTTCACTAAACAGTAAACTTCTGGGAGACTGTGAGCTTATATTTTAATTTTAACAAAAGATCTGTGGTATGCTCAAGATTTTGGATTGATGAATATAGCCAAATTACTATTGGAGGGTTGGATGTGATGATGAGAGGTACACATTGAAATCTAAGAGGGCCCAATTTCAACAATATAAGGATGTTCAAAAATTCCCCAATGTTGAAATGAGATTTTGGTGGGTGTTTGGAGAATGGTTGGAAAATATTTATTAGTTTTACAGACATTTTTGGTTCTGTTCTTTATAGTATGCCCTTGTTGGACTGAGATCCTAATATTTTGGATTAACTGGTTGGAGGATTTCTGATTCCCATTTTCTAATTGTACCTTCTTGTTTAATTATGAAAATGGGATGAAGGCAGAAGAAGATAATTATTTCCTTGCCCCTTTTTTCATCTAGTGAGGCTTATGAGGTTTATCTATGGTGATTTGATTAAGATCAGCCAGATAAAAATTGATGATGGGGTTTGCATGTATGAAGGTTGATAATAGGTGTGTACGAGTGATCATGTGTTGAGGTTTACAGAAGATTTTGAAAATTTGATGAATGATGATGCATAAATGGTGGGTTTCATTTTTGAAATCCATGATTTATGTGATACATTCAATTTTGAAATACAACAGTCAATTTTTATGTGTTTTAAATAAATCTGCCATTAAAAATGGTAGGTTTGATCAAAAGAAATAGTGAATTTTCTAAATCTAATATGCCCTACTTTTCTTTGATCCAGGAAAAAAAATAATGTTGTTCAGAATAAAAAAAAAATCAAGAATACCAAAAGCCAACAAGAAGAAGAAAAAATAGGGTGTATCAGAGTCAGAAAACCTGTAATGAGAAACCAGCCATTTTTATTTTGACTAAAACCGCTATTTTAATGGTGGTTTCCTGAAATAAAAATACCCCTTAATTGCCGTATTTCAAAATTTAATTTTTCATCAAAATGGTGTGTTTCAAAAATCCAATATTACATCAATTCATCAACATCACCCCATAATACTCCACCCAATCCATACCTTCGCAAAAAACACAAAGGGCAAGTTTCTAAGTCATGAAATTTTCACCAGGAATGATGAGCAATTGGAAGACTTGAGTAAGCAGAAAAATTAAAGAAAGAAGTCATAAACTCAAAAATAATCTAGGACAAAAAAATCATATTTTTGATAGGCTGATGATCTTGATCCTAAAAATCAATAAAATCTAATTTCATTTCATCATGATCATCAAAATCACAAGAATTCCTTACTATCAATACTACTAAATCACAATCCTAATCATCCTCAAGCCATTCCTGATCATGTGAGTGAATCATTTGATAATGAGTACTATTTATCACAGCCGTCTTCCACAGTTCATGCAATACAACACCACTCAATAACTCAAAAAAGGTTGAATTTTTCAGTCCTACTGTAGGATCATCCTCACTTCAGCTGATTTGATCATTGATTATGCCCAACCAGGACTCAATTCAAACCCTAAGAGAGACAAGAAATTTATTTCATCCACATCTAAATCTACCCCCCTCATTATCCCATCCACCCTTCATCAAAAAAAATTCAATTGGAAAGATTTACTATAACTGAACCTACAACCACCTTGGATACTATTTCCTATAACCCAAAACAAACATTTTCATAATCATCCTTGGATGATCTAATTGGTAATTTCCATCTTTGAATCATTAAAATTATTTATTAAATCCCTGATGATCAGCCTTATATCTAATCAAAAACTTACTATTCCATTTAAGAAGCAATAACAACCAAATTTGTACCTATCATACTCAAGTTTATACATCCATCTACCTCAATGTCTGAAAATAAAAGTGAATTTGTTCTTCTGGTTCACTCAAAACATGAATCATCATCTGCAGCCACGTTAGACCTAATCCCATAAAAATGAGGAAATTTTTTTACCATTGTTTCTTTTTCTTCTGCTATTCTCATCCTTGAATCTGTAGCCAAACCATGTTTTGATTCATCCCTTTGATAACACAAATTTTATTCCCTCTATGAGTCCCTCAAATAGTGAACCTCCGATCATCAATTCATTACTCAAACATGCAAAAAGATCTTGCTTTTTTTCACTCCACAAAAGAGATAAAAGGTCTCTAGAGGATCCTAAAGAACAATAAAGCTTCTGTTAGAAGCTTCATGATTGATCAGATTGAATTATGTCCATGATTTCCAAATTTCAATGGAAAAGTTTCTCTCCTGTTTCCTACAATTTTGCAAAAGGTTTAATATCTACCATCAGTAAAGTTTCATTAATTCAAGATAATTTAAACTCAAGAGGGCTACCAATCATGAATCCCAAGCACACCCCCTTGCAATTATTTCTCAAATTATATTACTGAAGTTATGTCCCTACTAATTCTCAGGTGCTCAAATAGGGCAAAAAATCCAGCCATCATAAGTTCAACAAGCACCCAGAACAACCAACTTTCCTTGATTTTTATTTTTGAATTATTCCAGAATTATTGAGATCTTCCTAAAATTTTCTCAAGCCCCAGAAAATTTGACTCTAATTTGGATTCCATAATGTTATAAGACTTGATGGGCTGGAGTAATTGAGTTTTCATCCCTCTTTTTTCAATTTACCCCAAAAAGCCTTTCCACCCCTGCACTCACCAATTTATTTTTGCCAATCTGGTGCATCTCTCTCAACACCTGTAATGGTGGGTCAATAGTTCCAATCAAGAAATTGACTACTAGCTCTCAAATAAATTCCAACCTTGAATGGTGACTGAACATCTCAGAAAGTGATGATATGAACAATAAAATCTGAAGACAGTCATGGTATCTACCCATATAAATCTCCATAAACCATTCCAGCCTTTCAAAACAATAAGAATCCTAGCACAAAGGCCCAAAATAATTGAAATACTTCTAAAAATCAATGCTCTGATTATATTTTTCCTTATCTTTTGTATTTTTTTACCTGGTATCTTGGTGCTCATCATCATAAAATAATTTTAACTTGTGTTTTCTCTATCTCCCTTTTTTTTGGGGGGGGGGGGTGGGTAAGTGAACTGCCTAGTTATTCAACTTTCATTGAACTTGATATTTAATCAAGGTTTTTTCCCCACTTGGTATTTCTACCAAAAAGAAGAAGCTTATTCTGTATTCTTTTTAGTTTTTCCTTTTTTCAACAATGGTGAATATTTTGTTTTGCTTCTGTCTTCTTGTTTCATAATGGGGTGATGATAAATTCATGGCCTAAATAAGATTTGTACACCACTCATTTGGGCCGTGTGGAATGATACACAGCTTGATTGTAGTAGTGTAGCCGCCATAAACTTGAGTGTATTTGTGCAGCCCCCACAAAACGCCCTGGGTTGTAGGGCACCACACCCAAATACATTCAAGGTGTATGGGCCTTTAAATGACTCAAATGCAGTCCTGTTCTGTGCCACACAACTTCAAGTGTTGTGGGCCAAAAAAAAAATTAAATAAAATAAATCAAAAGCTAAAATAAACTAAATAAAAAAAAAACAGAAATCAACCAAAAGATCAAAAATTGTTGATTTTTTGGTTAAAAAAAACAAATAAATAAAAAATAAAATAAAAATAAGTAAAAAAAAAAATGAGAAAAAAAATGAAGACAACCATAAAAAGAAAATTGAATAAACAATGAAAGAGTCTATGGAGCAGCCCTAAATTATAGGTGCCAAAAAATACAAGTCCAACTTGACTAGCCCTAAAGGAAAAGTGCAAAAAATTATAAGTTCAACTTGACAAGCTCTAACTGAAAAACACCAAGGAAAAGGCAAGGAACTAGAAAAACCCTAAAGTAAAAACACCAAAAAAAAGACAAGTAACTTGACAAGCCCTAAAGTAAAAGCACCAAGAAAAAAAATTTCAACTTGTGTTAAGCTGATCTCATCACAAGAAGTAAAAATACTCCTCATGATGGGATCATCCCAACACCAGTTGAACTGAATTACCAATCATATCTCATTAAAAACACTCATCATAATAATGTTAACTCAAAAAACTTAGCATAATGATGTTCAAAATTTGATAACCCTTTATATTAATAGAATTACAAGTTAGCTGAATCAGAAATAAAAGTCATATTGAAACCCAATTATGAAATTAAGTCTAAAATTGAAGTCTATCATCTAAATTACACATGCTTTTGATCTTTGAGATGATCAAACCAACCAAAATCTTTTTTTGAAATGAAAGCATAAGGCTTTTCTACAATGGGCAGGATTGGAATCATTTCTCCCTCAATCCATAATGGAGCCCAGTGGTTATTGTGGACAAAGGAAATATAAATAGGCTCTGATTGATCTGTAACACCTTCTTTCATTGGAGTATAAGAAAAAAATGAATCCAATGAAATGAAACAAACTGGTTTGGCAAATGTTTCTACTATTATTTGACCCATATCTGACATAGCCGGCCATTTTGAAGATGGAATCTTTGCATTGATTTATTCAACATCAAGTATTTTTTTAGATTTCTACCTCTTTTGCACCACCAAGAATCTTCAAGTAGCATGCTTTATATTTCTCCAATGTTTCAATCATTTCCTTTCTCACTTTAAACCAACCATGTTCATTGTACCCAAGCAATTCAGAAATAACTCTAAATCTGCAATTCCCATCACCAATTGGATCCCAAACCTCACCTAAGTGCTTATGAAATTTCTCAGGTATTTGATCAAGGTATTTCACTTTGGGTTCCTATAATAAAAAAAAATCAGCCAAATTTCAATAACATTAATTAATCACATCAATACTCACCAAAGATGAGCTTATGGTTGATGCTTCCTGCACGTCTTCTTCCTCTGAAGAGGATTTGGAATCCAAATGAAGTGAAGCTAATTCACTTTCAGTCCCTTCCTCTCAACTATGAAATTCAGATTCTTGTCAAAATGTGGATGCACTCAGGTAATGTGCATAGGAGTGTGTAATCCAAATGGGATGCAAAAATGGGCCTCCACGGCCCATTGGACATCACGTGGGCCACGTGGGCCTATGTGGGTGTTATTGGTTTTGGGAATTTGGGCGCCAAAACATGTTTTTATGGTCTTTTGGGACACGGTCCCTCACGGGCCCTCCAGGGTGGATGGGCCACCCAAGCCAGATGGGCTTATTTGGGCATAAAAGGGCCCAAACTTTATTATGGACATACTTGGCCAGACGGGCTGGCCTGCCAAAGTATGTAATTCTCACGATTTAGGCTTGGGGCGGCCCATTGGGGCCGCCGCCCCCGTTGCGGCCTGCTAGGGGCCGCCGCCCGTGTCGCGGCCTGCTTGGGGCCGCCTGTGTTCCTCGGTGCAGCCCACGCAGGGCTGTTGCGCACCCGAGGGATCCCGCGCGGTGCAATGCTGTGTGGGCCTGGCTGGTCGCGCCCGGCGACCAGCGCCGCGGAGCCAGGGCTTGCAGCCCCGGCTTGCTCCCCCTCCCCTTGCTTGCTGTTGCAAGGGGGATGGGGCAAGCTGGCCAGCGACCGGCCGCAACAGTGCAGTTGGTCAGGGCAGGGGGGACCTGACCACCCCCTTGCCCAAGGAGGTGCTGGCGCCGGCTCGCTCCCCCTCCCCTTGCTTGCCGGTGCAAGGGGGATGGGGGCAAACTGGCTGGGTTGAACCAGCCAGCAACCGGCTGCAACAGTGCGGTTGGTCAGAGCAGGGGGGACCTGACCACCCCCTTGCCCAAGGAGGTGGCGGCGCCAGCCGCAAGTGTAGCAACCCGCAGGTGGGGGGGAATTCATCACCCCTTCACCATTGAGCAAGTGAAGCAACCAAGCAGGGGCGCTCTCCCCCCCACCTTTACCAAGGGGGAGGAGCAATGGGCCTGGTGGGACCTGATCACCTCCCAGGCCAACTTTCTTGACGATGCCCTGGGGGTATCGACCCCCAGGGCCCCTGGTGAGGGGATTTGACTGCCCCCACCAGGGATTTGAGAGAAAGAGGGGGGGACAGCATGTCCGCTGGTCACACCCCCCATGTGAGTCTGAGACCAGACCCAGGTGTGCCCTGGGTCCCACCTGGCCCATTTGAGGGGCCAGGGGCTGGCTGCATGAGGCAACCAGCCGGTAAACAACGTAATGAGGTCATCATGGCCGGTTGTAACAGACAACCAGCCAAGGGGATTGAACAGCAAGGGGCTGGTTCAGCCCTGTAACGGTGGAAACACTGGAATGGACCAGAATATGCTGGTTATAAGGGTTCAAGAACTGACGCCATGCGGGCTGATGTAGTCCCAACCAAGTAACAAGGCCAGTAGAGCCTGTAGAGATCTTTTGGGGCGGAAAATTTGCCTTTTGGCTTGTTGTATCATGGGCTCACAAGAGGCCAATCTTTTGTACTTAAGGAGCTCTTCTCCCTGCTGTTTTCCATCCATTCATTTATCATTCCAATCAAATTCATCCAACATATTGCCCCATTGTGAGAGCCCCATTAGCCAATATTGACACCCAGTGTCCAGCATTTCTTTTTGCTTTGAATACTTCTCATTTGCCTAAGCTAATTGCTGTCCATAATTCTAACAATTCTGATCCTGAAGACTTTGAATAAAAATTAAAATCATAGAATCATCAGTTCATTAAACCCAAAAAATGAAAATTTCACAAAAGAAAAGACTTGAAATCTTTTGTCTTGTCTTATTTGGTGCACCTTGAATTCTCTTTTCCCACTTAATTTTCTTCTCAAAATGTTCAAATAAAGAAGGATCTCTTGGGGTATCTACCAATTTTGGAAGTCATCTGCTTGACTGCAATACTTTGGTTCAAGTCTTGGCTTTGATTGATAATTTGCAGTCTCCTTCATCAAGTTCTCCAACAGCCAGAAATGATCTTCTTCAGGGTATCCCAAGATCATTTCATTGAGCTTCTCATGTAACTAAGAATTGTGGAGCATTTCATCAAAATAAAACTTTCAAAATTAAAAAGGATGAAATATTGGTCAAGTAGGAATAAGGCATCAAAAAGCATTTATCAAAAATCATTAATCAGAAAGTGATTTCAACAATAAAAAAATCCAACTTAAACCAAATTGAAGAACTAGAACTGCAAGGCTCATAATCCAACCTCCACTGAGGATAAACATCCTCAGACACAACAGATCCTTGGAAAGCTAGTAGGTCACCTAATTTGTGGGAACAGGGCAAACCCATAGTCTTGCAGTATGGATTTGTGCACACTTCCCCATCATGGTTCCGCTTTAATTTGTCAAATTGTTTCAGAACAAGTTGAATTGCCTCTAAACACAACTGGTATCCCAAAGGTAAAAATTCAGTGGGAAGGAGTTTCCCTATCTTAATTCAAGAGTTGTAAAGGGCGGCCTGAACCAATTTAATCTGATGGGAAACTGTTCCCTCTAGGGTTTTCCAAACATCCAACATGTTTCCCAAAGAATTTGCAAGGAATTGTTTGAGATTTACATGTGCCCCTTTAACCCAAGATGGGGTTTTATTTACAAAGTCAGGGTTTTTGCAATTCCAAGCCGTTGTGGTAACCAACTTTGGACACCTCACAAGAAAAAGGCAAATTTTCAAAAAATATTTAATATATTATCTTTCATCTATCTCCAAAAAAAAATTGTTTTGGTATGCCAAAATTCTTTTTTTTTCCCTCTTCCCAACTTCCACCTGTCCCAGAAGTCTAGAAAGGCCCCCTGGGGTGTTCAAGTCCCTAGGCCCTTTGTTCAATTCCTCCTCTTTGAGCTTGGCATCTGTCTTTTTTTGTGGGCCAAGCAGGCGCACATCATCCTCTCCATCCTCAGCATCATTGGCCCAACTTGTTACCAAGTAACTCTTTCCACCCTCCTCAATCTCTGGTTTGATCCAGACCCCTCAAGCTTTCCCTCCTGTTCATTGGTTGGCATCAAACTCTCCTCTGAGCATCTTTAATTGGAATTTCCAACCTTTAAAATCTAGAATAGCTGTTGGACCTCTTGCATCACCCATTGCCATGATCACTCCCTCCGCTAAAAAAATGGCTTTGTTTTGTACAGCCACCCACAGTTATCTGGTAACCTTCAAGCTCTTTATTGCAGAGAGTTGGTCAGGTTCATTGAGAACCTGGAGTTTAGTTGGGATTGAGTTGATCTTTCCTAATCTTCTGCTGATGACCAGAGTTATTGGATTTTGGGCATTGTTACTTAAAACTGCCTTGTTCTATTGAACTCTGAACAAACTCTAAATTATTTTGTTCATGTCTTTTCCCAAACCATCTTTCCTCAGATAGTTTTGTTCTGTTTCTAAAAATTACTATCAAACTCATCCCTTCCCGTTGATTCCTTATCCACAAGGTTCTGGACCTTGATTCCAGTTACATTTAAATATTTTTTGTAACATCCAGGAGGACAGCCCAAAAAGTACCTTTCCCCTCCAAAGAACTTCCTATGGCAAGCACTGTTTGGAGTCTTACATTTGATCCCCCAGACTGGGATCAAACCATGAAACTTGGGATTTACAGTCCCAACTTTTTGGAATCAACTTCAAAATCCAATCCTTTCCTTTTTTTTCTCTGTTTTCCTTTTCTTAGATCTGAATCATGGAGGCAAATTATCCTAGAAGTAAGTCCTCCCAAGTGTGCACCATCCGGGCAAGATTCTTGTTGTTTTTTGTGAAACCCTACTCTTGTCACACTCATGAGCCACTTTGGAAATCTGCTCTTTGGATCCTCTAGGAACTCTGATATTCAAAATTGAATCTACCGGTGCTTCCTCCACCTCTTTTATGGCCAAGATGGTAAAAATCAAACATTAGAACAAGAACTTAGGGTTCAATAGGACAAATGTGGAACAGTTCTTGTACTCTTACAAAATGGCTGCTGAAGTGGATGGGGCAAGTGAATACAATATGGCCTACCAGTTACAAAATTTTATCTCTTCTGATGAAATCATGGGGTTTATTGAGTCATTTTACTGATTTTAGTCCCATTAATTAACACTTCTAAGTGAAGCAATGTTGTAATATTGGGGAAAAATAGATGTAGACCAATTTACTTTTCAGGAATTTGATGCTCTTTTCTCTCAGTGGATCTCAAATGGTGGTGTCTCTTCAGCCTCTGACTATCATTCTTTTAGGAATTCATGGGAGCCAATCCAAAATTATCTTATCCAAAACAATCACATTGATACTGTGGAAAAATCTTGAGTGCAATTTTTCCAATCTTTTTTGCTAGGAGTGCAGGAAAGTATTAGGGAAGAATTGGTTGAATCTGGATCAATGATCACCACCAGGGAAAATTGATTCAATCTCCCTGCTTTCATTGTCTTTGGGAGTGCTGTGGATAAATTCATGAGAGGTCAAACTGTTCTAACTTTTGAGAAAACTAGAACCACTGAACCAGTCCATGCTCTTTTTTTCAGAGAATCAAACAAAATTATGAATAAGATGGAGGAGAATTTCAGGCCAAACCAAATCCTCAGTCCAGCAAGGAAATTACTACTATAGATGAGATCACCAAGCTACTCCAAGCTTTTGAGAACAAAATTGATCAAAATATCTCTTCTCTTGCTACTCCTAAACCCTGTAATTCTGTTATTAAAAACACACTGGTCTGCTAGTACTGTCATAGGGAAGGCCATGGAACCAGTCAATGTCTCAAACTCCAGAAGGATAAAGAGGAAAATTTGGTTGAGAAGAAGAGGAAAAATTTCTTTCTTCCTAATTGTGCTTTGATCCCTTTTCATGCATCTCAACCTATTTTTCATGTGGTGGCTTCTTTCCAGCCATCAACCCCTAATAAGGCATCTTTGGTTTCTTTGGATTTTTGAACTTCCTGTGGCACCCTTCAACCTTGGTATCCTCCAGCCTACTCCTCCTGTAGCTTTGCAGGAGCCTATCAATCTGATCCATCTAGGAAATGACATGAGGAGACCAAACCTCATAAATCTCCTTCCTTTCCAACTTCAATTCTTTGAAAACCAGTTAAACATTGATCTTCACCTGATTCTCCTTCCTCTGACGTAGAAGAAATGGAGGTGGAAAAGGAACCACTCATGGAAAGCTTTCAAGACCACTCTGATCCTCCTTCATCAAAACCACTTCAAACTTCTTATCCTATCTTAGTCTCTGCTTCACCTGAACTTCCTCCCTCCACCCAGCCTAAAGTTTGTTTTGAGAAGAGAATTTCAAAGGACCACCCCAATGCTGTGGAAGGGGTATTGAATAAAATTTCCAATCTAAAAATTCCTGATCTATCCGTAGCTGAACTGCTGTCAATTTCTCCATCTGTTGCTGAAGGAATGAAGAAATTGGTATCTTTTTGATGTGTGGAGATTGGTCCTGAAAAATCAAAGGTTTCCTCTGGAACTTTGATGGAGGACTCTGGTGGAACAGATACCTCCTCAGATTCCAAACTTTACTCCTTTCCTCTTGGTTCTCTTTGTTTTTATCTTGGTGATTCAGTTAAAAAGTTTCTCTCCTTGTTGATTCTGGTTCTCAGATCAACTTAATTTTGGATGGTATTGCCTGCAAACTCAAGCTTAATCCTAGGCTCAGCTTCAATTCTGTGGTTTATGGGATAGGAAATCAATCTTTTGAATTCTTTTGTATTTCTGAAGATTTCCCATTTTGAATTGGTGGGAATATCATTGGAACTTGTCACTTTTGGATCACTTGTTTGGAAGGTCCTATGATCTTGGGTCTACCATTCTTAATGTATTTTGGTGCTACCCTGATGTTTTCTGATGAATTTGGGAGAGAAATCTACCCCCTGATGCTGATGGTAGAAAAATTGAAGTCCCTATCTGCACTTTGGATTCTGGTTTTTGGGAAAGACATTTCCCTAGTCATGCTCTTAAATTTGTTTTAAAGGGCAAGCAGCAGGATAATTCTAATTCCTCTCATTTTTTATTGAAATAGTTGATCCTACTGATATTTTTATTTCTTCTCAGCCTTGGACTTCAACTGAAGGATCAAATCTCATCCCTGAGGCTTATTTTTCTTTTTTCTCAACATTTACTTCTGATCTAGAAAATATTAAAAATCAAAAACATGTCAAAATAGAAAATTCCAAAAATACTTCTTCTCTCTCTGGATCTGTTATGTCTTCTTTTCCTTGTACTCTCAGGTCTGATAAATCTTCTCTCAGCTCTGGTTCAAATCTCCACAATGATTATAAACTAGATCCAAATCTTTATTCTATTCTTGGTGGCTTTTGTATGGACAAATATGGGCTTCAGTGGAGGCAATTTGGGGTAAAAGTAAGTCCTCCCAATTATGCACCTCTAGGGCCATCTTCTACAATCATTTTCAAAAAACCTACCTAGTTCCACAAATGTGAGAAGATTGGTATCTCCTTGTTCTCATTTTATGGAAACAGCATCCTTTGAGGACGTTGCAGAACATTGGATGTGGAAAATTTTGGATCTTGGTCTCAGTTTTTGTATTCAAGTTTTACTGTTCAATGCTTGGAGGAAACAAGAAATTTTCTATTTTGCTACCAAGTATAAAATGGTTGAAAAAAAGGTCCAACCATTCAACCAACCTATGCCTCTCAACCTCAATCCTCCCCTCATGCGTCCTCCCTTATCTTGTGATCCTTACTGTGTTTTATCTCAATCTCTTACTTTTCCCTTTTTGCCTAATGGTCAAGTCACTGAGGAAATTATGAAGGTGGTAAATTTGGTTCAGATGGATGGCTTCTTCCTTATGAGCTGAATTTGATCAAAACGTCTTATCTCTAAGGGAAAAATCTATTTCCTTCCGTGAAGAAGAGAGAGGTCTCTTGAAAGAATCCTATGGTCCCCCTTATATCATCCCTGTAGTTGAAAATGATCCTTGGCAAAAGAAAAGGATTCAGACTTCTGCAGCCAAAGTCAATTAATTTATCAAGTTGGTCCGCAAATGCATTTTTACTGGTCTATATGAACATTCAAATTCCATTTATTCCAGACCTGTCTTCTGTGTCCTCAAAAGTAATGGTAAACTTAGAATAGTTCATGATCTTCAACCTCTCAAAAAAGTCAATATTAAACACTCTGGTATTCCTCCTGCCACTGAAAAATTTTTTGAATCTTTCTCTGTGCAAGCTTACTATTTTCTAATGGACATTATGGTTGTTTATGAAAAAAAATCCTTAAATCCTATCTATTGCCCTCTCACTACTTTTTATACCCCTCTTGGTTGATTCCAACTTACTAAATTGCCTCAAGGCACCACCAATTTGGTTGCAGTCTATCAGGCTCAGATGATTTGGATCCTCCAGGATGAAATCCCTGATCATGCTGATATCTTTATTGAAAATGGCAGAAGTAAATTCCAGTTTCTGACTATTATAATGAGCTCTTACCTTGGCATTCAGGAATTTTTCAATTCATCTGGGAGTATTCTACTACTTTGGAAAGGATTCTGTTTTTTATTGAGGAGTCTGGTATTACTGTCTCTGGATCCAAACTGGCTGCTTGTGTCCCTGCTCTGGAAATTGTTTTTAATGTGGTCTGAAAGTAAGGAAGAAGTATGGCACCATCCAAAGTCAACAAAATAATCTATTTACCCACTCCAATCAATCCTACTTAAGTTAGAGGCTTTCTAGGTGTTTTAACTTATTTTCAAATCTTTATTCCATCTCTATCCAAAATCTGTGCTTCCTTGCGTCATCTAACCAGAAAAAAAAAGCTGAATGGATTTGTACCCAGGATTGTGAAAATGCCTTTCAGTTTCTCAAAAAGATTGTTGGTAAAGACAAAGTTTTTAAAAATATCTCTTATGGAACTGGAGCTGGCAATATCAAGCTGGCTGTTGATTCTAGTTATCAATCTGTTGGGGCTGTCCTTACTCAGGAAGATGAAAATTGTTGGGACTGTCCTGCTCTCCATGAATCTTTTTTATTTTCAGATGTAGAATCCAGATACTCTCAACCAAAACTGGAACTCTGCAGTGTGGCTCAAATGTTGAAGAAAGTTCAAACCTTCCTCAGGGTTTAAAATTTTGAATTACAAGTTGAAGCTTGATCCATTGTTGAAATGATCAATTCTCCGAGCATCCCAAATGCTCCTATTACTTTTTGGGTGGCCTTTATTCAGCTTTTCTCTTTTGATATTGTTCACAGGCCTGGAAAATCTTTCACCACGCCCAATGGTTTATCTTCACATCCTCTTGAAGATAAAGAATCTGATTCTGGAATAGATTGTGATGAAGAAGAACCTTTGATCCATCCTCCCTTCTACGTCTCCTCTGATGGTTATTCTGGCTTTCAGAAAGAGTTCTGCCTTAAATTAGAGTAGTACCTTTAAACTCTTCAAAAACCTCCTGATCTTTCTGCTAAAGAATTTTGATATTTTAAAAGAAATTCCTCTAACTTCTTTGTACAAGGTTCTAGGCTTATGAAAAGAGGAAATCCTTGTTCTCTCATTGTTTTTAATATTCCTTCTAAACAAGATTTAATCCTTGAAATTCTCAATGAAGTTCTTGGCCATTTTGGGGAAACCAGAACTTATTGACAATTATCCAAAAAATTCTGGTGGGCATGTCTGAAGAAATCTGTTTCTCAATGGTGCAAGAGTTGTGAAGTTTTTGGAAGAAGTGATCTTAGGCTTCCATCTGAAATTTTTTATCCTACTGGGGAGTCCACTGTCTTTGGAAGGATTTCTATGGATGTGGTTCATATCAAGGCAGGTGGTGTTAAGTACCTCATTGTGGCTAGAGATTATTTTTCTGGATGGTTTGAAGAAAAATTCCTTAATAATCTTAGCTCTGAATCAGTGGCAGCTTTCCTTTATGAGACTTGTACAATGTTTTATGGCTTGGCTCAATCTTACTCTACTGATGGTGGCTCTGAATTTGGTGGTAAGCTTTCTGAAATGATCCAATATCTTCCTGGAAAACATAGGGTTACTACTACTTATTATCCTGAAGGCCAAGGCATGGTAGAACAAGGCCATTCTCCTTTGAAGGCTGCACTTGTTAAACTGGCTGGTGAAAGTGGGAATAATTGTCCCAAATTTACTCCTCTGGTTCTTTTGTCTGATCAAATATCAGAAAAACAGACCACTGGATACCTGCCTTATGAAATCATCTTTGGTCAAAGGGAAAGTCTTCCTTTGGGTGTGGAAATGGAATCTTTCTTGGGTATCTTGTGGGAGTAGGTGTCTTCAACCACTGATATATTAGTTTCAAGATCCAAGCAACTTGAGCAAAGTGAAGATTTTTGGGATGAAGCTTATCAGAAGATGATGGAATAAAGAGAAAAATTGGTTCAGTATTGGGAAGATAAGCACTCAAATCAAATCAGGGATCCCTTAAATCTTGGTGATCTAGTTTTGGCTTATAATTGATCCTTGGAGACCCAGTGGGGAAAGCTTTTCTTGAATTGCTGGAATAGTTATTATTGGGTGGTTCATCAAGTCAGAGGTGGATCATATGTTTTGGAAGAGCTTGGCAGTACTAATTTGGCCAGAGGTTCTCTGCTGATCAAGTTAAGAAGCTTCATTGTTGTGGTGGCAACTTATCCTAGAATTAATTCCTCCCAATTATGCACCACCAGGGTCATTTGCTGTGTTTTGTTTTAAAAATCTACTTTATGCCACATATGTGAGCACCTTGGATGCCCTCTTTGTTTTATCCCTTCCACCTCTGGGAATCTTTTGGATGGATCAAGCTATTTTTCACTTTTCAATCACTCTCAAGGTCAAGAAATGGCCATTCTTCTGTTTCAATTCCTTTGTTTCCTCCTTTTTTCTTAATATCTTCAAAATTGAGATGCAGACTAGGGACATTCTGTAAGTTTTGGAGAGATGTGGTGACCAATTTGGGACACAAAACAAGAAAAGGGAATTTTTTTTTAAAAAAAAATTATGGTGTGTCCACTGAGTTTGGTGAGGTCTTCAACTCTGTGTTTCTCTTTTTAAAAAAGGGTTGGAAGGTGCTCAAAGCCAGGTGGTGGTTAATCAACCACCGCTTTTCAGGTGGTCAACCAATGGGGGTGTGCCATCAACTTGGCCGTGGAGGCTTTCAACTGAAGCTGCCAAGAGTTTGGCATTGATGGGAGGCTATCCTATTGGTTTTAATTTTCATGAGGATAACAACAGCTGCAAAATTTTTTATGTTTGCTCTTAGTTGATGAATGGCAAGGTTGCATTGATTATCCAACAAGATTGGGCCCCTTTGGCTATTTCCCCATCAAATAATTTAGTCCGGTAATCAACCATGGCTTGTTGCATGACCAGCAAGATTTTACCACCCAACCAAACTCACTGGATTCACCATATATATTATCTTCCATCTATCTCAAAAAAAATAATTGTGTTGGTATCGAAACCTTATTTTTTTCCCCTCTTCCCAACTTCCCTCTGTCCTAGCTGTCTAGGAAGGGCCCCTGAGGTGTTCAAGTCCCTAGGCCCTGTGTTTGATTCCTCCTCTTTGCACTTGGCATCTGTCTGTTTTTGGGCCAAGCACTTGCACATGATCCTCTCCATCCTCATCATAATTGGGGCCAATTGGTACCAAGTAACTCTTTCCATCCTCCTCCATCTCCAGTTTGCTCCAGACCCCTCATGCTTGCCCTGCCATCTGTTTTCTGGCATCAAACTCCCCTCCAAGCATCTCAAATTGGCGCTTCCAACCTTTCAAATCTAGCATTGCTGTTGGACCTCTTCCATTACCCATTGCCATTAGCACTCCCTCTGACCCGCCATCTGGTTCATCCTCTCATCTTGTGTCTGCCTCAGATCCTGAAATCTCCAATAAGAGCATCATCATACCATCCACCAACCCAATACCCTTGTCCAGCAGATCAGCAACCCACAACAGTTAGTTTTCTCATCTTGCGCAGTTGTCTTTCCGCTGCCACAAATATTGTTTGTCTGCGCGGTATGCAGGCTTGCACCTGTCTTCACATACCCCCCGTTGTCCCTGTGGTTTTCAGGCTTGCACCTGTCATTTTCCTGGCTTGGCCTTGCCTTCAATCCTCTTTCCTATCCTCTTCCCCCTTTGGTCAGTCTCACCCCCCTTACACCTTTGGAGGGGGGTGGGATTTGTTGTGGTTGCGCGCAAGCGTCCACAGATGGACGCAAGCAATGTACTGGGGTGAGATCTTCTCACCCCAGTTGTGGAAGGATTCGCAGGGAGGACCAGACTTCCCTGATCCCTTCATTAAAAAAAACATTTTTTTCTGGCTATCATTTGTGTACCTGATTGTAAATAGTATACAGGGCCTCTTGCCCATAAAAGGAAGGGCTCTCCCCCGCCTTTTTCCCAGGAATAATTGTATCATCCATGATCTGATTGAATCAATAAACCCTGGAGGAGTGTGTCCATCTACCCCCCCCCCTTATCTGAGCATCTTTATCATCATCTAATCAAGGTTATATCCATGATTTCCCTCTGATCCTTGAGCCTCCATACTCAAATCCTTGACCTGCCCCTCTGTGCCCTTATCTGTTATCACCCAAAAAATACCCTTGATGGTTGAAGGAGAATTGATTTGGTTGAATTCTTGATTGTTTTATACCAATCCTTGATCCCTTTTTTGACCATAATGGTCTTGATCATTCTTTTATTTCCCTTCCAGAATCTGTCACATTCAACTAAGAGGTTTCTTTAAGCTTTGAAACTGGATTTTCAAACCTCAAATTATTTCTTTGAAGTTGAATTTTTCCATGCTACTCTTGAGTCCCTTGAGAAGTTTTGGGTTATTCTTGTTTAAATTTTTTATTGCTTTGCTTCCAGAGCTTCATAAAACAAATTGCTTTGTTTTTTAAGGCCACCCACTGTCATCTGGTACCCTTCAAGCAATTAATTGCAGAGAGTTGGTCAGGTTCATTGAGAACCTGAGGTTGGTTGGGATTGAGTTGATCTGTTCTAATCTTCTGCTGACAACCAGAGTTATTAGCTTGTGGGTATTTTTACTTACAACTGCCTTTTTCTATTGAACTTTGAACAAACTCTAAATTATTTTTTTCAAGTCTTTTCCCACACCATCTTGCCTCAGATAGTTTTGTTACATTGCTATCAATTACTATCAAACTCATCCCTTCCTGTTGACTCCTTATTCACAAGGTTCTGGACCTTGATTTCAGTGACATTTAAATATTTTTTGTAACAATCAGGAGGGCAGCCTAAAAAGCACCTTTCCCCTCCAAAGAACTGCCTAAATCCAGAACCGCTTGGAGTATTAGACTATTACAAATATCTCTTTGATACAGAAGATATTCCAATACATATAATCAAGCTCATCCTCATGGTCTGCCAAGAAACACTTTATAAAATTCATAATGTAAGCAACCCAAAACTAGGGAGATTAAAAGGACAGGCATTGATTTGGCACTTACTCTAAGTTCCACATCATTTACCCCTGCATCCTCCTTGGTTTTTGAGGCGGCATACTTAGCCCACAGAGGCATAAAGCTTTGCCACCATTCAACGTAATTATTAAATAGAACTTTACAGTTTGCTTGTATGTTTTTTGAAAAGTGCCACTGACAACACTTTCTTGTTGAATCAGGGAAACTTTGTTCGATTGAAAAAGTAAGATATTTTTCAAGGTCCATCACAAAAAATCATAAGCCAGCTCCTTTATGCGGTTACAGACCAAGTGTAGAACTCAATTTTTTTCATTTGTTATAAAAACAACAGCTTTTTTGAAAGTTCTTTTGTTGGCTGTAATTCCTCCAATAAGCAATAGGGGGGTCTTTTACTTATTTTTATTATAAGTACAATCCAAAATAGCAATATTATGGAATTTTTTGCAAATCTTCAATGACTTGTGGTTATTCAAGAATAGGGCCTCCAAGTGAATCTCTCCACAGAATTTTGCTTGATGAACCCAACCTGAATGACCAAGCTTTTCAAAGAGGACCTCCATAGAAATCTTTCCCTTTATTTCTGCAAGCGCTACCTTACACTTGGTGTTATATATTGTTTGGTCATCAACATATTTTCCACCATCAATCTTGCTCAGTTTATTTTCATATTAATAGTATTGAGCCCATAATTCATGCCTTCTTTTAAATTCACTAAGGCAATCCCAGAGATTCTCCTCAGTTGAAGATTCACCAAGGGGTTTTGAGATGGTTGATGGTTATGTTGATCATTTCTGTAGGATATTTGCCACAAGGGGTCTGCCTTTGTAAAACTTGCATGGATTAAAAAATTGCACCCAACCTTCCTTTTGTGAGTTTTTGTTGAACATTTGATGATCAATTTCCCAGAGTATGAGCCATGCCTATCAAGGGCTAAATTCACATATTTATCATGCTTTGAGTTGAGAACTGTTAAAGCGTAACCATGCTTCATTTCCAATGTTTAAAAATAGTTTTGTGCCTGTTCCCTGGTAGTAAAAGCTCTCACAGCAGGTGGGTGAAGTATATATTACATATTTAAATAGTTACATAGTTACCAGCTGCCAATTGGTTTCCATCAAATTAAATGAGGCAAAGACCAGAGTAACATAAAATTTTACTCACCACAAGAGGTCATATCAATTTGTGAAAAATTTTGTTTGTCAATTTTCAACCTAGATTATGATGCAATGGGTGCTTGCAATGATTTATTACCCAAATCATTCTTGTCTGCATCTTTCTTTATGGCACTATCAATGTAGTCCTTCAAAGCAGCCATGTAACAAAAAGGAGGGATTGCCACTGTTCCCATAATGAAACAAAAATGCAATGGTACTTCAGTATTCAATGCAACTTTCAATTGAACAACTACAAAGTTTTCTGACTTTAAAGTTGAGAAATATCAAGTTTTGTGGCACAACTGTTTTCAGTTTCACTTTAGTTTCAATGATTTGGTTTGCAGTTTCACTTTATTTCACTTTAGATTCACATTAGTTTCACTTTTTGATCCCTAGGTGTGGTCCAACAGTCCCAAATAGTATGTGTTGGTCCCAAATTTAGGTTGATGGAACCCAAATTTGGTCCAGGGGGTCCCATAAATTTCTGGAATGACCCCCAGGGGTTCTATACCCCAAACAGGCCTCAAAAAAGCCGTGTATGGGGGTACACAACTCAAACAAAAACTGTTTACAGCGGTTATACAACCCCCCAGGGGTTGCATGTATTTGAAACAACACTTTCAACACGTGTAGGCGCGTATTTTGGCCCGCAAGCGCGCTTTGGACCCAACTATGGGCCCCCACGCGTCCATTTGGCCGTGTAGGGCCTCACACAACTCCCACGCAACTTGGAGTTGTGAATTTATCATCACCCTTCATAAT
This sequence comes from Puccinia polysora, assembly GCA_025617555.3. Classification (NCBI taxonomy): domain Eukaryota; kingdom Fungi; phylum Basidiomycota; class Pucciniomycetes; order Pucciniales; family Pucciniaceae; genus Puccinia; species Puccinia polysora. The sequence goes on from CM062616.1 coordinate 963,957, forward strand.
TTGGTCAGGAAAATATGACTGACCTTTCTTTTTCTGTTCCATTCTGATGGCCCTCCTTTTTGGTAAATTATTGTTTAAATTTTGGAATTGGTAAATATCTTTTTTCAATTCCATTTTTTATGCAGCCACCCCAAGATTTGGGGGGCTTAGATGATTATGGAAAGAAATAAGATGAAAATTGATAAGAAAAGCAAAATCATGCCAATGGCATGAGGAAGAGGGAAAAAAATAGGATCTCTGAACACTACAAAAAACTTGATTTCACTTGCTAGCAAGGGCCATCAAGGAGCTCAGGACCAATCTACAAACAATCTCAGGTAAATCTTCAGCCAATCTCAGGTGCAGATTTATCCGAGACCCAATGCACAGTCACTGTGCATTGTGTGAATTTACTGTGCAAAAAAAACTTGGTTGAAAAATGATAATAGCTTCAATCAGAGATTAGACAGAGCTTCAACCAGAGATTCTTTGATGTCACTTGCTAGCAAGTGACATCAAATTTTTCATGGGGGATTTTTGATTGAAATCAATAGCAATGGCTTCCAACATGCAAAGAAAATCAAATGGTCTACCCAATCTACAACAACCCTTCATCTTTAAACTACTATCCAAAATGAAAATAAGAAGTCTTCTGAAGCTCAGCTTGTATTAAGTTCAACTGAGAATCAAGCTTTTTTCCTTCAGCCCATTGTGCACCTCTTTTCTTTTCTTTGGAGTTAGATGGAGAGGGAAAAGAGGGAGAATTAATCATGCAAATTTTAAATTTCATAACTGGAGGCTATGGATACTTTTGATGTATTTGGAAAGATGGCATGGAATTGATGATTTGGTGTATTTTATTACTTTTTCAAGATATATTTTAATTAATATTTCAGAAGTTCATTTTTTTACTTGCATAGGCGGATCACTATCTGATAATACAGTAAATATGAGAGTAAAATAAAATAATGATTTGATATCCTTTATGTCTTGAAATATTTTAAAACCAACACAAGCAATTTCAGATCCTACTGAATAAATTTATAATATTACCTAGTCTTGCAGGACATATTTTTGGAGCTTATTCCAATAGGATTCCATTCTGGAAGAAAAAATTTGAGGAACTATGGAGGAGAGAAACTTTCAGAACAGAAATTCAAAATAAAAGATACTTACAGAATTTTTCCAAAAGAAAATTTGAATTATCACTATTATATGCCCTTAGTTTGGGGGGGGTGGAATTTTCCTGGTTCAGTATTGGCTTTTCCCAGTGCATTATTGAATTTTTCCAGTGTCAATGCAAGAGGAGAATATAATAAAACATTCATAATTCAATAAAAAAACCAAAGAAATTGACTCTAGGTGAGTTGTGGGAAGTTTTTCAATCTTTTTATATTTATAGATAGAACAATAGGAGAAGGTTCCAGCTAACCTGAAATAAAATATGGATTCTTGAAGCAAACTGGTGAATCAATCACAAAATCAATAATTTTATTACTTAATACTTTGGTTGTTTTTATGCAGGAGTACATTTTATCTGAAGAGAAGGATTCATATAGGGAATAATTGAATATAAAAAGTCAGTGAGAAGTGTGGTAAAAATAAAATTTCTATTTAATAATTTAAAAAAAATCCTTGGCTTGCACCCTGTGGAAAAAAATTTGAACCATTTTTGTGGGTCAAACAGTAAATCTTCCAGTGAGCTACAAAGTTTAGTCCCCTTTCACAAATGTGTTTTAAATTTGCATCCTCATTTTTTAGTGCACTTATAGTTCCAATGATTTCTAGCAAGATTCCATGGAGAATGCAAAAATCTAATATGTATTTACCAAGAATGATTTGAAAAAGTTCCTTGTATTCTCCAAGTCCTCCTGGTTTATCTGGATTTCCTATTCTAGGTTTTCATTTTGACCATTTTATAAAAATTAAGGATAATGTAGCTTTATAAAAACTCAAGAAGAAAACATCAATACTATCAATAGAATAAAAGAGAAATGAGAAGTAAAAAAAATCAATATTAGAGAGGCTAGAATATAATAATTTTTTTTCTATGAGGAGATAAACAATAAAAATAGTATATAGAAGAGTAAATAAATTGAAAAAATTTGAAAAGGAATCACAAATGACAGAGAAAAACAGAAGAAAAAAAAATAATAAATACCATAAATGAAAGAAGTAAATATGAAAATGGATATATTGAGCCCATTTTGTATTTGTTCAACACTTGTTGGAACACATCAAGACAAAATAGGTAACCACCAAACTACAACCATCTGAGGACCAAATGAAAACCTGAAACCTAATCTTGCGCCACATGAAATCCTGTGTATCTACAGATTAGATTTACTTAAAGCCTGTACCTAGCCTCCTTTATAATTTCTATTTGTACCAAATTTTCCTTTTACTCATTTTTTGTTTGTCCTCTAATTTTCAAATAACTCCCAATAGGTATTTACACTTTCCCTTGTTGTGCTTGTCTCTTTTGTCCCAACATCTGCTCATTCACCCTCCTCACCCTCAATGGTCAATCTCTACACTTGTTACATAATTTTGATTATCCTCCTAAAAATGAGGGGTCAATAGTAGATTGATATTACTCCTAATGTTCACAGGCAATTTTTTTTATCCAAACTAATCCATGAAGGAGATTAATCATTTTTTGTCTTGGAAGCCTGCACATTCTAAAATAATTAGTTCATGTGAATTTTTAATTTTCTTTTCTTTTTTTCAAAAGATAATCAGTTCAAAAATTATGAAAAATCTGAATGCTTAAAAAGAAAAAATTGGACCACACAGAAAGATATTAATGAATTTTTCTGTTCATATTAATGATAACACAAAAAAATCATCTGTTTTTATAATTTTTGACGCTTCAGAGAATCTTTCTGGCATCTGGATTTTTAGATCATGGAAAACTACAGAAGAAATAACCTTTTGCGGGATTATTTCTTCTTTTTCAAATGCTTTAAATACTGACAGTTGAAATATTGGATTTATCTCGGCAACAAAATCATGTAGTGTCTGCTTTGGCTTGATTTTTCTTTATTCGAATTCCCCCTGAAATGTGTTTGAGCTATCAGTCAAGTTTCCCTTAAGATTTGAAAGGTTGAATTTAAATTATTGTAATTCCTCTGATGCAAACATACAAACTCACTGTAGGTGCACATGTTGAAATCTACAACATCTGCGGTTATGCGGGCACGTTTAATCAGAGCATTGTGGCTTCCTCAGTTCAAGAATACAATCAAAAAGTTGAAGCAGATGCTGAAAACCTACGAGGTTCTGGAAGGTTATTTTTTTGGAGGTTCGAAGGGCGAATAGAGAAAAGAATTTTGATTCGAATACCCAAAAGGCCCAAATCAACCAAAGCATTTTTTTCAGAGATGTTTTGTCTGGTTTTGGGTTATGTTAAAATTTTCTTACGATTCCTTGAATTTTGCTTGGTATTGGCTCGTTCCTTGGGGATCCTGGGCTGTTCTACCGAATCACTTGAGGGTTCAAGGTCTTGTGGTCATGAACCAACGACACACGATGGTCAGGGTAGATATTCTTTCCTGCCTAGGGTCTCTCTATGAGTCTCTCACCAATTTTTCGTTTTTGACCTTCGCGCTTTTTGTTCTGGGAGTCTTTCATTTTTTCAGCACAGCCAACACCACGCTGAAGCTGTCCTCGTAATGAATGTGGTAACGGTGAGGAGGAATGATTTTCCTGATCTAGGTCGCTTATCTCACCGCTTGACGATTCGTTGGCGGAGAACTCTGCTTCTTGTGAGACTGGGAGCTGTTTTGCTCGCCAATCACTGTCCAGTTCATCTAATATTAAGAAACGATAGGATTAGAGTAGATATTTTGCCTGGTGCAGATGTTTGTTGTAGTTGTCTCACGGCTGGGTAAACGGTTCTCCGACTTCTTTTTCGCTCGCGGCTGGTTGAACCGCTGTGCCCAGGCACTGTTCGGGTTGATGCTTGTCTCGTCCAGTGCAAAATGGTACGATCTGGCCTTTTCCCTCGGAACAAAAGGCTTGGAGGGGACGTGGAACAACGCTGTACTATACGGTAAGGATAAAAGCAGGCAAAAGACCTGGCAAAGGGCGATAATAGGCGTCATAGATGGTTTGAGTGTGCAGTTCCTGCTATGAATCAGCTTCACCATAGTGGGGAAAGAAACAGGAGTTAGATGCGACCACCTTTCAGAGAGCGAGGGACATGGTGGATAAAGCATATCAAAAACGACATGGTGCCTTAATTAGTCTACTGACCCTAGGTCTTCCGTAAACTTGATATGACCTGTAACTTTTAGGGCGGCAAATTTTACTCCCGGGGAGGTGTGCAGTATCTGCGAGCCTCCGTGCCAGCAGACTTGAGAGGAGGGACCTTTGATTGCTGTGATACAAGGATGGCAAGGAGGATTCGACGTGCCGATATTCTATTCGTCTACAGTGGGCCTAACTGGATATTTATTGCACCATTTCTGTTTCAAGATTTTAGTATTCGATAGGCCCTTTTCTGAAAGTGGGATGGGCGAGGGCCCTTCAACCCGCTATTCTGCACCCAACTTTCCAACGATGTTTAAGCGCAAGTGAAACTCTACTTACAAAAACTTAAAGAGTTGAATGATGAGGGATTTCTGAACTGCAGCCACAATGTGGTTCCGTGGGACGTAGGGGACCAACCGAGGAAAACAGTACCCACCTTATAAAACAAACCCAGCTGAGCAATGAAAAGTGCCTTATGTACGACTACGACGGCAGCAGTGAAAGGAAACAAGCTCCGAGGAATCCCCACGCGGCCCGCCAGGCAAGGGACCTTTGCGCAAGGATCGATTCCGTTGGTCTTTACCAGTTATGGCTCTACCAAGACGGGCAGATGAATCAAACGATCCATAGACAATCCCAATCGGCCGAAAGTCCCACCGGTAAACGATCTTATTCCTGGTCGGCGTTTGGTACCGTAACCCAATCGTTGGTACACCTTTCGAAGCTAAAACAGCCAGAACATGTTCATGACTAGTCCAAGCATCCATGAAACTCTCTAAATAGGTTGAAAATACATACGTACATACATGAACCCTTGCACTCTCTCCTCCCGACAAGTTGCAAGATTATTCGTCATGAAGCACGTACCGAGACACCCAAACTAACTCGACGGGTGATCTGCTCAACGACCCCACAACACCCAAAGGCTCGAATCAGCGGCCGCTTATCGACCTGGGAGTTTCGGAGATCATTTACTAACCATTTCAATCTGTTGAAATATGATACATACTTTCATGCAGTCGGACCACAGATCCTGCATGCTTGTAGTTGGCTACTCATTCATGATTATGGCAGTCGCACTAGGCGTGGACTAGAGTCGTTATCATACTCTACTGCGGCCCAGTTATGTTTGTATATACTATTGAATCCTGGGTTTATCTACCTTGCAACATGATTATTAATCATAAGTTCTCCAACAGTCGTATCGGGTGATGAACCTTCTCTGGTTTTGCGACGGCTAAAAAGATTTTCCGCTATCATCGTTGTTTTCCCGCTGTCTCGCGCTATCGCCATTCATCTCCCGCTACATCATTATCATTCCTCACATCATCATGCATCTCCCACATCACACTTCACATCCTCTCCCTAAGCCTACCGACGTCCTCCGGCAATACCAACTGGCGTCTGGCATCTGCGGGCTGAATGGGTTCCTACACAAAATAAGGAAAACACCCGAGCCAAGTTCTCCTAACTGCTGCTTCCACAAAGAGTCAGTCTCCCATTTTCTCCATTTCTGCCCAGCTTATCGCGGATAAAGGCATACATTGGGGAGGCGCTCAATAATGAGACGATATTTTGCGACTCGAGTTGTATCAGGTTTGCGTTGATGAACATAAAAGCCTAGCTTGCCTTGGAAAGCTTCATTCAATCATCTGAACGCTTCCAATATATGCAAGGCAACCCTAAATGCTTTTGGCCTCTAGAAGACCCCGATCCACAGAATCGACAATTTGTACATCTGTATGGTGGTTCCTACAGCCTTCCTCATTCTCCTGCGGGTTAACTCCGCCCCACTGTCATTCCCATCTTTCCATTTTATCTCCTCATTTCTCTAGTTTCCTCTCGCTGTCTCTTGCTTTTGCCTTTGCTATGTTAAATATGGTTGGTTATTTTGGATGGTGCCTTTTCCTTGGGCCCTGAGATATGATGTGCAGTCTTCCATTACAGGCTTTTGCAAATACAAATTGTTCCATTTGCAATGCAAAATACCACTCTAAAAATATATATTGTTGTCCCTGTGTCAAGATTATAGTGTAAGAAATATGCATAATATAGATATAGCATGGAAGACCATGATGGAATATTCTAGATTCATGTTTGTACATACAAAGCAAGACCTTCCACAACACACACATCCATATAGGCAAAAAATTATCATGATCTGGTTTTGCACTTGGGGTAATTAATCAATAAAAAATCTTACCTTCATGCAAACAACAGTTTATGAGCTAGCGCAACTGGAACTTCACCTTAAAGAATAAAATTAAACCTTAATCTCTTCTCAAATGGCCATTCAATTTCTAACCGCAATCATTTTGGATCATTTTCATCACAAAAATCAAAATCTATGGTTGGGGTTTGGCAAGCCCGATCCCTCAAATGACTCAGAACCTGGAACAAATTACAGTTTCAAAAGAAGATGCCTTACAGTGAGTGAATTTGCTTGATCCAAAGGTCTTAAAAAAATGTTTTTTGGCTGATTTTGTAAGCATCCATTCATAAGTGTGTCTTAGTACCAGGATAAACAGACAAAGGATACTTCCACCAAATATGGTTAACCTTTCTGCCACATGGGCTTGTCACATGCCCACGCCATGGACAGAGAGGGGAAAAATGAGAAGATGACCAAAACTACAAGGAATGTCAGAGTTGGAAATTTTATCTTCAAATTTTAAGGCTAGGAGCTTTGAAGCCAAGTAAAAGTTGAAAGTTGGAAGTTTTGTGATATGGAAACTGAGGCAAGCTTGATTTAAGGAATTTTATCCTAGAAAGAAACAAAAATCTATTAAATTAATTAGCCAAGTAAAAATTAACAGGAGAAATTATTTTCCTTTTAAGGTAATCAAAATTGTAGGGGGATGGCCACATGAAACCTGATCGATTTCTGCTCTAGTTAGGAGTGAAGCAAGTCAAAAATGAATTCATAGGAGAGATATGATAGTAAAGTTATGTCATCTTGACCTCCAGGCTAAAAGAAAGACTTATTTTGATGGAAGAAAACAAAAATTCAAAGGATTTTTAATTCAAATGGAGTAAAACACAAATATTATAGTGAGTTAATGTATGGATGCCTAAATTCAAGATACACAGGTACGAACTTAACCCTGGGAATGACTGGATGATTAATTTATAAAAATAATTTTGGATGCATTGAGACAAGACCACATGAAAAATTATTGTTTTAAAGTGATTGGAATAGCGTTGAATGAGAATCTTGGTTTGAATTCCATAGCTAACAGTGATATATGGGGCAAGATTTGCAAAGAAAAAGTGAAAAGTCATTTGGAAATTGTCCTAGGTGTGCTGCAAGATTAATTACTGAGTTTATAGAAATGTTTCATCCCCTTGTTAGACTCAAAAATTAGTCAGAATAATTCACTAATTTTTTAGATTGATTGTTGTATCATGCTATCAGATAATAGTAGATAAAAAGTAGAGGAGGAATTTCAAAGGTTTTTTCAATTAAACACTGTACCTACCCTTAAAATCCTACTCCTTAAAACCTTAATTAAATGTGGAAAAATGCAAATGGCACCAATTTGGAACTTTTTGGCCATAATAATATCTAAGTGAAGGGTGATGATAAACTCACAAATCCCAGTCATGTGGGACTTTTGTACAGCCCTACACGGCCCAAGGGACGCATGGGGCCCATAAAAGCGTCCAAAGTGTGCATGGGCCCATAAAAGCATCCAAAGTGCACATGGGGGCCCATACACAAATCTACACGCGTTCATAGTATTGTTTCAAACACTCAAAACCCCTGGAGGGTTGTATACACCCCTCAAACAGAATTTTTGGTTTGTGTACCACTATAAATAGATGCATGTTTGGGGGTATACAACCCACCAGGGATTGTGCCAGAAATTTTTGAGACCCCCTGGACCACATTTGGGTTCCATCAACACAAATTTGGAATCAAGGCATACTATGTGGGACTGTTGGACCACACCTAGCAATATTCAAGTGAAAATAAAGTGAATCTCAAGGGAAATAAAGTGAAACTGTGAACCAACTCATTGAAATTCAAGTGAAACTAAAGTGAAAAAGCAAACTTTGCAGTTGTTCAATTGAAATTTGGATTGAATAATGAAGTACCATTTCATTTTTTATGCATTATGGGAACAGTGGTAAGCCCTCCTTTTTGTGACATGGCTGCATTGAAGTACTACATTAATAGTGCCATTAACAAAAGCTGCCAACAAGAATGATTCAGGTAATGAACCTTGCAAGCCCCCATTGCATCCTCATCTAGGGTGAAAATTGAGGAACAAAATGTTTCACAAATTGACACAACCTCTAGTGGTGAGTAAAATTTTATGTTACTCTGGTCTTTGCCTCATTTAAATTTATTGAAACTTAAATATGAATATGTATATAAGACTATCTAACTATGAATATGCAAATAGGACAGATCAACTTCAGCCAACTCCTGTGAGAGCTTTTCCTGCTAGGGAAGGCGCACAAAACTATTTTCAAACATGGGAAATGAAGGATGGTTACGCTTTAATAGTTTTCAACTCAAAGCGTGATAAATATGTGGATTTGGCCTGTGATAGAGATGGTTCCTACTCTGGGAAATTGCTCACCAAATGGTCAAGGAAAACTCACACAAGGATGGTTGGGTGCAATTTTTTAATCTGTGAAAGTTGCACAAGGGCAGACCCCTTGTCTCAAATATCCTACAGAAATAATAAAAATAACCATCAACCATCTCCACACCCCTCAGTGCATCCTCACCTGAGAAGGATCTCTGGGATGGCCTTAGTGAATTTAAAATAAGGCATTAATGATGGGCTCAATACTATTCAAATGAACAAAAAATTGAGAAAGATTGATGGCAGGGAATATTTTGATTACAAAAAAATCTATAACACTAAGAATAAGGTAGCGCTTTAAAAAGAAAGGTAAAACATGTGATGGAGATCCTCTTTGAACAACTTGGTGAGTCAGGTTGGGTTCATTGAGAAAAATTGAATGGAAAGGGTCAATTGGAGGACCTATTCTTGGCCCACCCCAAGTAATTCAAGCTTTGCAAAAAATTCCATCATATTCCTATGTTGGATTGTACTTATAAAATGAATAAGTACAAAATCCCCCTATTGCATCTTGTAGGAATTACAGCCAACCAAAGAGCTTTCACAAAAGCTTTTGTTTTTATGACAAAAGAAATGTTCAAGTTCTACATTTAGTCTGTAAATGCACTAAAGGAGCTGGCTTATGATCCTGAGAGACTTCCCAAAGTCTTTGTGAAATACTGTTAAAAATCTCTGATTTGCGCTATAGAAAAAAGTTTCCTTGAGTCAAAAAGACAGTGTTGTCAATGGCACTTGTCTAAAAACATAGAAGCAAACTGTAAAGTGCGCTTTAATAATGACATTGAAGGATGTCAAAGCTTTATGTCTCTGTGGGCTAAGTATGGGGCCTTGAAAACCAAGGAGGAGGCAGAGGCCAATGATGTGGAACTTAGAGTAAGTGCCAAATCACTTCCATTACTTCTAATCTTCCTAATTTTGGGTTTCTCACATTATGAATTGTATACAGTGTTTCTTGGCAGACAGTGAGTATTTGCTTGGTTATATGGACATAATATCTTCTGTATCAAATAGAAGTTTGTAATGGCTTGGACTTGCAAAAAACCTGACATTGGAAATAAACCACTTCTTGGGATGAAGGGGCCCATGCTTCTTTCAAAGGATTCCTTGCAAATTCTTTGGTAACATGTTGGATGTTTGGAAAAACCTAGAGGGAGACATTTCCAATCAAATTAAATTGGTTCAGACTGCCTTTTACAATTTAAAAATCTCACATTAAGATAGGAATAGTTATTCCAACTGAAATGTTACCATTGGGATAAAAATTGTCTTTACGGGCATTTAAAAAGGTTGTGGAACAATTAGAGAGGTTAAAGCGTAAACATAATGGGGAAGTGTGCATCAGTTCATACTCCAAGACTATGGGTTGGCCCTGTTCTAACCAGATAGGTGACCCACTAGCTTCAAGAGGATCTGTTGTGCCTGAGGAAGTTCATCCTCAGTGGAGGTTTGATTATGACCCTTGCAGTTCTAGTTCTTTGAGTTGGTTTAATTGGATTTATAATTTTTGAATGATGATTCCTACTTTAATAAAGTTTGATCCTTTAAAATTTTGAAAGTTTGATTTTGATAAAATTCTCAACAATACTCAGTTACATGAGAAGCTCAATGCAATCATCTTGGGATACCCTGAACTAGATTATTGCAGGCTGTTGCAGCACTTAATTCAGGAGACCTCAAATTATCATTCAAAGCCAATACTTGAACCTAAAGTCTTGCAATCAAGCAGAGGCTGGCCAAAATTGACAGATACCCAGAGAGATCCTTCTTGATTCAAACAAATTGAAAAGCAGCTTAAGCAGGAAAAGAGAATTAAAGGGGAACCAAATAAGAAAATAAAAAAATTGAAGTCTTTTCTTTTGTTAAATGTTCATTTTTTGGGTTTAACTAACTGATGACGATATGATGTTGATTTTTAGTCAAATTCCATAGGATAAGAATCTGAATTTAACGTTTCATAGGAAGGGAATGAAAGTGAATTAGCTTCCCTTCATTTGGAATCCAAATCCTCTTCAGAGGAAGAAGATGTGCAGGAAGCATGAACCAGAAGCTCAGCTTTGGTGAGTATTGATGTGATCAATTAGATTTATTCAAATATTGGCTGAGTTAGTTTTGATTATAGGAAACCAATTTGGAATACCCCAATCAAATACCCAAGAAATTGCATAAGTTTCTGGGCAAATTTTGGGATCTGATTGGTGATGGGAATGGCATATTTAGAGTCATTTCTAAATTTCGTGGTCATGAGGAAAAGGTTGGTTTAGAGTGAGGAAGGAAATGAATGAAAAATTGGAGAGAAATAAAGAATGCTACATTAACATGCTTGGTGATGTAAAAGAGGTAGAAAATATTAAACAACAACTTGATGTTGAATAACTCACTGCAAAGATCCTTTCTTCAAAATGGCTGTCTAAGTTAGATATGGGTCAAATAATAGCAGACACATATGCCAGACCTATGTGTTTCATTTCATTGGATTCATGTTGTCCTTCTACTCAAATGAAATAAGGTGTTACAGATCAATCAAATTCTGCTCATATTTTCTTTGTAAACAATAAAAAGTGGGTTTTATCATTACTTGAGGGAGAAATGATTCCAATCCCGCCCATTGTAGCAAAAACCTCTTCTTTCATTTCAAAGAAAGCTTCTGGTTGGGCTGATCATCTCAAAGATCCAATGCATGCATATTCTAGATTATAGACTTCAATTATAGAGATAATTGCATCATTGGATTGAAATATGACTTGTAATTCTGATGTAGCTAACTTGTAATTCTATTATTATAAAGGGTTACCACATTTTGAACATCATTATTTTGAGTGTTTTGAGTTAAAATAATTATGATGAGTGTTTTGAATGAAATTTCATTGGTAAATAATTTCAACTTGTGATTGGCTGATCCCATAATAAGTAGTATTTTTAATTCTTTTGATGAGATCAGCATAACACAAGTTGAATTTTTTTTGGTGTTTTTACTTTAGGGCTTGTCATTTTAATTGTCTTTTTTTTTGGTGTTTTTACTTTAGGGCTTTTCAAGTTACTTGAATTGTTTTTTGGTGTTTTTAATTTAGGGCTTTTGAATTTGAACTTGTATTTTTTGGAAATTTTCCTTGAGTGCTAGTCAAGTTGAACTTGTATTTTTTGGCACTTGTAACTTAAGGCTGCTCCATAAACTCTTTGATTGCTTATTTAATTTTTGATGCTTGGTTTGTCTTCAGTATTTTTTATTTATTTATTTATTTATACTAATTTCAAGGCATTATTTTTCTTGCGCAACTGACCCTTTATTTCACACAATTTGATGTTGTTGCAAGGTTGCGCCCCTCTAGTATTTCACACAAAAAGACTTTATTTCATGCCTGTTTCAAGAATTAATTTTTTTGAATTCTTAATCCACAGCCCCATCGCAGAGATTTCTAAATCCCAAACCAAAATCTTTGGTATTTTTGGAGGCATCAGAGCCCCTTCAAAAATGCAATCAAAAAAATGGCAAAATTCCGTAAAAACAAATTTTCAAATGGGTTTTTGGATTCTCATTTTGGCTGTTTTTAATGTTTTATTTTGGTTATTTAAGATGCCGGAAATTTTTGCCAAAATTCAAAGAGCCTTAAAATATTTATTTAATATTTTTTGGATGTATTCTTTCACCATAAGATTCCTTCAAAAAACACAAAAAATCAAAAAAATCAAATTTCTCTTTGGACATTTCAATCCTTTCACTTTCCTTTTTATTTCATTTTTTGGGGTGATTCAATATATCACAAGGATATTAAAACAGTTGAAGATAATTTAAATATTTCTTTTAGATATTTTGGATGTATTATTTTACCTTAAAAAATTCCTTTAAAAAAGCAAAGAGTTTGAAAAATTAAATTTTCTCATTGGACTTTTGGATCCTTATTTTTGCCATTTTGACTAATTTTTTTCTGGTTTTCCAAGCTTTTATCAATTGAAAAGAACTAATAAAGAGATTTTTAATTTTTTTTCCAGAATTTGAGGATGTCATTTTTGAACTTTAAAGTTCCATTGAAAAACAAAAAAAAATTGAAAAATTCACTTTTCTCACTGGATTTTTGCATCCTTCTGTTGGCCTTTATAATTGATTTTTTTTGGCTGATTCAAGCTTTCAGAATTTTAAGAAAACAAAAAAAAGTTCATTAATACTTTTCAAAGATCATCTGAATCCTTGCATACACCTTACAAACTTCAATCAAAAAATTCAAAATAAAGAACAAATATGGATAAAAATATCAGAATCATTCAAATATGATTGGTTTTATTTTTCTAAATATTTTTTGAGGAGGGAAAAAAACATAATCACCAAGATCCAAATTTCTCTGATTAATTTTTTTCCAAGATTTGAAATGCTTTTTCACAAAAATTTTCCAAAGTGGATCTAACCAGGGAGCTGGCCAATGATCAGACTTGAACTTGAATGAGACTATATGTTTGGATTCTTCTAAAAGAATGAAGCAAATAGGAGAAGTCTTGGAATTTGGAGTGGGAGGGAATTCAGAGTAACATATGTGCAATGCATTAAAGAATAAAGAATAAACACTGGACACTTATATGTTGGAAACTTGTATGTTTCAGCCAGAAGGAAACCATGGCATGAAAATTTCATCTACAAATTTATAGGAGCTGGGCCATAAAGGTGGTTCAGTGGCCTTCTTTCATCTTGGAAAGGTTCACCCCATATATCACACAGTAATTTTGTGTCCTTGAAGATTGGTTTTGAATCAAGCTATTTCACCATTTATCACCTGATTTCAATCGAGTCTTCTGGGTTCCCTGCCAAAAAACTGGCTGCTTCTCTAAAGACACAATCCCCATCCCCCATGACATTTTGAACATGTGAGATATGTGGAATGGCTGTTTTTGGGGAAATAAAATCTTTTTAATGGAACTAAAACTGAAAATCAGAATTTTTTATAGCAGAAAATATGTTTCAGCTCTCTGATACCAGGAACCTTGCATTCCTTTAGCTACAGAGAGTGATAAAAATACTGGAATAATAATAATAATAAATATTCCAAAAATAAATGCTTAGAGGCTCAAATAAATAATATAATAAGAGCGGTTGCAAGGTTTAATTGGTTTGGTAATAAAAGGTTTTCAATATTTATATAAAAGAGGGGCCACAGTATTATACCACTGGGGGTCTTTACAGAAAAAGCAACCTCTCTTCAAGGGGCCTCCTTAGGCAGTTTAAGAACCTTGGAATGAAGATGGGTGCCTTAGAAAGGGCTTATTCCACTAATTTCCGGGCATAACAGCACACTGGCCTAGACAGGAAGGGAAAAACTCACTCTGAGCACTTTATCACAAAAATCCTGCAATAATAGGAAGGGTTTCAGAGCAGATTGGGTGGATTTCCTGAATAAACTTCAAGGGTTGATTGGTTTTAAGAAATGAATAATAATACTACAGACTTGATCATAAATCACTTGCTTAGACTCTTCATAAGAAATTGACTAAAAATGACACAGTGTATTATTGATAATAATAATTCCTGGTAAACTGATGATGGAATAATGGATCCAAAGAGGTCTTTATAAATACCTTTTTGGGGTGATTTTGAGCTTCTCAGGGCGCGTACAGAGGGTTCTGCTCATGGGCTGAGGCTGGCAAGCCAGTCAGAGCAAAATTAGCACGTCCAATTGGTGCTGTTAATGAGCTGACCTTAGATCTGCTGGATTTCTGTACTATTTCAGCCACAGGATGTGTTAATCTATTATGGCATAAATTTGATCATTCTGCACTCATCCTGCATTTTTAATATTAGTATTGCTTTAAAGTGAACAGATGTGGAATTTAACTGATTTTCCATCATCTGCTGATCATGTTGATAACTTTCAATAATTTTTATGAACACTCCTTGTAGTGTTTTGTGGTCTTTAAAAATCAGAGTCAATGATTTACATGGTAATCCTTGATCTTTAAGGTATTATTAAAAAATGTTCTAAAATTAATTTGAATTAAGTTTTGATCTTTTTAGATCATTAATAATGCATATGTCAACTTGTTACATATGCCAGGCAACCCTAATTAGGTTGTAGCTCTTTTGAGCGGTACCTGGTTGTCAGATTAGTCACAACAGATCCAGACGCGGGGATCAGTCAGTTCAGATGCGCGCGGGGTAGGATCTGCTGCGTGGGTGGCAGAATTGGCTGCGCGCGGGTGTCTAGTACGCGGGAAACTGCTACAATGAGCATGTAGGGGTATGTAATGATGCAGGGCTGCGCGCGGGAATTGTGACATAACACATTTCTGTGTGTAACTCCTAAAATATACACAACACCTCAATCCTGAATGAATTTTAGGTGAAACCCTATATGTGACAACCTGTGTGAAATTTTAGAATGGCCAAAAGGTGCCATACTGGTGTTGTAATTTTTAGTAATTTTCTTTTTAATTTTTTTAAAAATGTAAGAACTTGGATTTCAAGAGTGGGGTCCATGAGTGACCCTACCTAATTTTGGGTGAGGAATCCATTTCTTTAATAATATTTATGGATTTCTCACTCTTTCTTTTGTTAATTTAGATATTCTTATTTTTATAGTTTTGTGTTGCTATGACAGGTTGCTCTGTAGATAGTGGCAAGCTGACAATATGGACTAGAGATAAAACTCACGTCTTCAATTGATACTTGGTCAAATATTCCAGAAGAAGAAAGCAATAATGAGCAGGAAACCTAGAGGAAAACCCAAAAAGAAATCAGACAAAATTAACAAATGAGAAAATAACAAATGTACTAAATTTATCACTGATTGTTGGGGCTGCTGGTAAATTCCTCCCAGGAGGATGGAAAGGAGCATCACCATCTTCATTTAATAACTTTAGTGTCTTGATTCTTGTCCCCTTATTGTATTCAGGAGAAGAAATCCCCTCAGTAACAATGGTTCCAGAACTCTGATAAACATTTGAATGAAAAAAGTAATGGAAAATGATATCTGAAGAAATTAACAAAAAATAAAACAAAATGAATGATTACCATCTTAATTACATCCACATCTGGAAGCTCTTCATCTGCTCAATCTTTCCCTTCATCCAAATCTGGTACCTCTTCCTCTTCTGAATATTCCTCTTCAGTCAGAAATTAACTCTATGTTAAAAGGATTGCAAGGACTCATTAAAAAACAACCCATTGCAGAAAAAATAATTATAGTTATAAAATTACCTCTTCCTCTGATTACTCATTCTTTTTCCCTTTCCCCTTCCCTTGGATGGCTTTGCACCTTCTTGAAACCTGAAAAAATAATAAAAATAATTAAATATGCAATTTGAATTTTTTTTGTCCAACAAAATTGTGACTGACCTTCAAATTTTCTATGAATTTCTCCTTTGGAATTCCTCTCCTCTTGGGTTCTCCTAAATATTCAAAAACAGATGGAGCTTGTTTGTTTGAGGACTGAGAGATCTTCTTGAAATTATTGGATTCTCCTTTGGGTGTTGCTCTTACTTTGGATCTTTGAGGGGAATTTGGCTTTTCAATCAGGGTAAGTTGATATCTGCCACTGTACAGATTCATGCTTTCACTCAGATAGTAAAGCTGTTCTCCAGGTGGCAAATTGCTGAATTATTCAAAATGTTTAGTGAAATATAGGTTTTCATTACTTTCTTTGGTTGGAACTTCAAGTTTTTCTGAATCTTCAGTTGATTCAGGGTTTAAAGTTAACTATAGAGAGGAAAATCAAAATAAATCAGGAAATTATTCATTTGAGCTTGAACCCCCCCCCCCAAAAAAAGAGAAAACTTACTGAGATGGGAGCTTTGGCATGCCATTGATGATAAAAATCATCAAGTTGGAAGAGTTCACCCTTTCTGATGGTCAATTCAACTTTGTGAACACATGTTATACCCATGTAACAAGAGTAATCACAGTTGTTGCAATTGGTGGAAGAATCAGCAACTTGATGAAATTAATGAATGATTTTGAGGGAAAAGTGGCTAATCTTTCTAGAAAAATGATCCATACAGTGAGAAAAAGAAATGAGATGCTTGAATTCTTGCTTAGAGGCCCCAATGGCTCTCTCATGGGTTTGGACCAGATCCCCCTTTTCATTATATGATAGCTCAGGAAGAGGGGCCAGAGGGGTGGAATCAAGAGTTTTAGTATATGAAGAAGGAGAAAGAGGAGTTGAATCACCAGTTTGATTAGATGGGATAATGGAGGAGTAGCCTGGTGAAACAGTTGAAAAAGTTCTAAAAAGTTTGTGGATGTTTTCTTGAGCCATTGGAAAAAGGGATGTTCTTGTTTGGAATTATCTGGAGTGTTGATTTTTTTTGTTGAGTGGTTGGTGGTGTGGTGTGGTGTGGTGTGGTGTGGTGGGAGGAGGTGTGGTGTGGTGTGGTGGGAGGAGGTGTGGTGTGGCGTGGTAGTGGTGGGGGGTGATGGGAGGGTGGAACAGATCAATGGGGTGGTTTATGAGATAATTGGAGCACTCCAAGATGGATGGTGGTCCCAGGAAAAAACTTTCAGTCATATTGAATATATGCATGTGAAGGGCTCAAAGAAGTGTGAATTTTTTGGTTTTTTGATGGAATTTTTTAATATCAAAAATGAAAGCCAAGAATTTGAAATTTTTTGTAAAAAATCTCTTTGATAGTTCGTTTAAAATTCTCAAATCTTCAAAAACCCAAAAAAATTAGTCAAAATGGCAAACATAAAGATCCAAAAGTCCCATGAGAAAATTGAATTTTTTGAATTGTTTGCTTTTGTAAAGGAATTTTTTAAGGTAAAATAATACATCCAAAAAATCTGGAAAATGAATTTTAATTCTCTTTAACTTTTAGTCTTGATTTGTGGTAGCTTGGATTATCCAAAAGAGTGAGATAAAAAGAAAAATAAGAGGATTCAAATGTCCAAAGAAAAATTTGATTTTTTCTTTGATTTTTTGTGTTTTGAAGGAATTTTTAAAGGTGAAAGGATACATCCAAAAAATATGAATAAAATATTTGAAAGATCTTTGAATGTTGTTCAAAATTTCTGGAAGCTGAAATAACCAAAAAAACCAACTAACATAGCCAAAAGAAGGATCCTAAAACCCATGTAAAAATTTGTTTTTACAGAATTTTTTCAATTTTTGATTGCATTTTTGAACAGTTTCTAATGGCTCCATAATTACCAAAGATTTTTTTTAGGGGTTTGAGAGCCCCTGCTACAGGACTGTGGATCC
Organism: Puccinia polysora; assembly: GCA_025617555.3. Lineage (NCBI taxonomy): Eukaryota > Fungi > Basidiomycota > Pucciniomycetes > Pucciniales > Pucciniaceae > Puccinia > Puccinia polysora. The sequence continues at coordinate 981,964 of CM062616.1, forward strand.
AGAATCCAAAAAAAAAAAAATTCTTGAAACTTGTGTGAAGTCAAGTTTTTTTGGGTGAAATATCAAAGGGACACAACTATGCAACAATTTCCAAATGCCTGAAATAAAGGGTTGGATGTGTGAGAGAAATAATGGCCTATATATATAATATAACAAAATTTTTCAAAAAATCTTTTGCAAATCAGATGGGTTGCAAATGGCGTTTTGCAGCTGTGTGCAACTGCAGGGTTGCAAATTAAAGATTTCCCTATTATTAATTTCTCTATTTTGGCTAGTTCTGCTCACATTCTCAGACTCCAGTCCAAATCCAAAAGTGGCTCTTTCTTGTACTGCCTCTCCTCATAGAGAAAATTATTGCACCAGGGATACCCAGGGCATATTTATACCTGGTCCTGGTGACAACCAAACTACAAGATTCAATCCTAAATTTTTATCTGCCTCTCATACCCAACTTGAATATGTCAATTTTAGTCTTTGTGGCCAAGTTAACCCCTCCTATTTCTCTTGTGCTGCCGTTTTTTGCAGCATAATTCCAATTTCTCCTCTGAAAAGGCTTATGTTATGCTTGAACTTCAATTTCAGATGCCAGGAAACTTGAAATTGTTTAGCCAATAATGGTGATAGAGTAATAATAAATATATTATTCAACATTGAGCAGAATTTATCCTTGAAACTATGGATAAAGAAGTTGCAAGGGGTGGTTTGGTGTGGTGGCAAGGGTGAATTAATCAATCAATAAAAAGCATTAATTTTCTCACAAGCGCTATATTCCTTTAACTTGTGCATTTTCCATGTCTCTTCCCTGTCATACACACACAGAAAAATGCTTTTCTTACACAGATTTTTCAAGAATTGAATTTTTTTGAAAATTTGATGTAGCAGAGCTGTAGCTGGGCCTATTCAAACCTTGAAATTTTTTTCATGATTTTGAACAAATCAGAAAATGCCAGCTTCCTGATACCAGGAAACTTGCAGTCCTTTAGATAAAGAAAGTGATGCAGTGAAAGAATAATAATAATAATCTTTAAAATAAACACAGTGGAAGCTCCAAAATAATTGATATAGCAGCAGCTGGTGCAAATTTTATAAATCTTTGATCAAATGGTTTTTAATATTCTATAAAAAGTAGCCACAAACTTATACAGGGCGGGCAGTCATTAACACCTCTCTTCAGGTTGTCATCTTGCTCCTATTGCAAAGAAAGCTGAAAAAGCAACAGAAATAACATAAAAATAATAATAATAAAATTAGCCTAAGAAGGTGCAGGAAAACCATAAATATTATTGCAAAAATTGATTTTTCACCCAAACTTAGGTAGGGTCACTCACTGACCCCACCCTTGAAATCCAACTCCTTATATTTTTAAATAATTAAAGAAAAGAAAGACCAAAATACAACGGCACCACTATTGAGATTTTTGGCCAATTGAATATTTCACATGGATTGTCACATATAAGTTTCACACCTAAAATTCAGTCAGGATTGAGGTGTTGTGTATATTTTAGGAGTTAAAGACAGAAATGTGTTCTGTCACAATTCCTGCACACAGCTGCGGCAGCCAATACACCTGCTTGCGGCTGAGCCACAGCAATGTCACCCTGTCAAAGCCGTGTACGTAGCCCTGGGCCTCTGACAAGTATGCAGCCACGGGACTATGGGTTGACAAAGTGACAGGCGGCCTGAGAAACCTAGGTACCACGTAAACATGCTACAACCTACACGGGAACATTCTACATATGTAATAAATGTTCCCATGGATAGTAGATAGTTTAAAAATAAATAAAAATATATAAAAGTTCTTAAATAACCTTTATACATATTTTTTATTAAATATAATCCAAAGTACCAAAAATGTCGAAAATAAGATAATGACTACTTCTAAAAATATATTAAAAGAATTGAATATACTATTATGAGAATTTCTAGAAATCAAAATTTTTGTGACATACTAAAAAAACTTATGATGTAAAAATATTACATGAATACCCATGGCTTACATTTTAAAGTAATTATTTTAGTACATCATTTGAATTTCAAAAATAAGGAGGAAAATCAATATCATGAATTTACTCCAATTATTTAATACATAATGAGAACTCCCCTGACATCAAAATATTCGTAGAAATGTCTATTAAAATAATTATTAACTTAATGGGAACATTTACTAAGTATAGTTAATTAAATAATAAATAAAAAGGACAGATTAGTGTTATTCACACGTCCAAACATCAATTATAAAGTAGAATAATTCCCATAACCTGTGCAATTAGATGCTACCCCTGTTACACCACCAAGAAAACGTGACGGCTACCCCTGCTTACCCTACTAGCCTCAGTGTACGTCCCTTTGAGCCCCTGTAGCCCTCAGAAGGACAGTATTGGGACTCCAAAATCTATAAATAAAGAGCTATTTTGAGGATATTGATATCCAGAGACCCAGTTATATTTACATCCACACACCGTGCCAAGGTAATCAAATACTTATAATAGATAAGTAAGTGATTTATGGCTTTAGTCTGATTAATAATATCCGTCCTCAACCCTCTTTTATCAATTTAAACTTCTGAACAACCTTATAACCCAAGTATACAGGTTTAAACCATCAGTGCAAGTCACAAACAGGTACCCAAAGGATTTAATAATACACCAGTGAGTCTTATTATCCTTTCTCTGTCGTGGAAGCTTGGTTACAAAGCCCTGCCACTCCACTTTTTATTTTATATACAGATCATCTTTGGGAAAAATATACTTTAAACTAAAGGTCCCAGAGTAACCAGGACTACACGTTTTCATACTGAATTCCCTGAAGAGAGGTGTTAAAGATCCCCAATATAATTGTGGCCCCTCTATAAAAATATTTAATAATCAATTTATCTATATTGATTTATAACAATAAACCATATCCAAACCAATTAACCTTGCAATAAGCTTTATCCAAATATTTTACATATTTTTTCTGCATTTATTGAATAATATATTTATTATTTATTCTATCACCTCTGGTAGCTAAAGGATAGCAAGTATATCCAAGAGCCTGACACAGGGGATCAACTTTGAGCTGTGCCCCCTTTAAGATGGGGACCTTTTGAATTACTCAAGAAGGAATTATTATCCAACTAAATGGTAAAAATGGCTGGGAAAGACAGCACAAAAGCCAAATCAGGAAGGAAATAGCTTAAATGTTTGAGTAATCATTCAGAGAATACCTGCAGTGGTTTCAGTTGAAGGGTTTCATATCAAAGGTGGGTTTCTTGATGACCAAACTTCAATGAAGCATTAATGATTTGGAATTGACAATAATACTTTCAGACTAGGGCTATAAATCACTTTCTTATATCTTGTAATCACCTCATCACAGATAACAGAGGGTCTGGATAATAACTGATGAAATCTTTGGTTTTAAAGAGCCAAAGAAGTTCTGTATAAATACCTTCTGGGGTTGGAAGGGAGCCTTCTCAAGGCATTTAGAGAGGGTAGGAATCAAAGGCTAAGGCTAGAAATCCAACCAGAGAAAATTTAGCATATCATCTTTGTTATTTTAATCAGATGAGCTCAGGTCTGCGGGATTTATGTATCATTTTAGCTGCAGTATCTGTCATTGTGTGAATCTGTTATTTGATTGATTCTGCACATATCTTTAATTTTTATTACTTTTAATCAACTAAATTTATCCCTGATGGATTTTTATTGATTTTTTTTCATCTCCTGATAATCTTGGTCATTTTTAAATATTTTCTATTCAGACTCCTTTATGTGTTTTGTGGTCCTTATATATCATGATCAGTAACTATTGTGGCAATCTTCAATATATGTTTCTTCAAATTATTAAGCTAATTATTTGATTTATTGTAGTATCATTTGATGAATCACATTTTTAGATCATCCATCATTCATATTTCATTTTATTACATATTTGTGGGTGATCCAATTAGGTTGTAGCTGTTTGGTGCAGTACCTTGTTGACGCGGGAAGGGTATTGCGGTTCTGAGGCACGCAGATCTGAAAGCTGTGTCTGGGAGTTGGATCTGTTGCGCAAAGGACCTGTTGCTTACTTTTTATGAGTTCTCTAAGACTATATTAGTCACTATATATTTGGGGATCTTGTTGCAGGCTGTGCCTGCAGTTTTTCCTTGACTAATTAAGCATGGGGGAAATTCTTTCAGAAGTGAAGAAGTGCAAGAATTTGTGTGCGGTTGTGTGGGGATTCACGCGCAGTTGTGCAGAAATTTGCACAAGGTTGTGTTCTTTAGGTTCATCTAAAATTAGGCAATGTTTGAGAAGTTTTTCCACTTGTTTTCTTTATTTTGGTTTTTTGAGAGGTTGCTCTGTGAATGCTAGCAAGCTGACAGAAAACCTCCAAAAATTCTGTAAAAAAATCAGGAAAAGTAAAAAAAAAAATTCTCATAGTATGTTTGGAACATTTTCTTTTTATTTTTAATGAATCTTTTTTGGTGATTTGAACTCTCAGAAAATTGAAAAAAATAAATCAAAAAGCTTATAAATATTTGTTTGGGATTTTTTGGATGCATTTTTTGCCTCCAAAAATTGAATTAAACATAAAAAGAAATCAAAATTACACATCCTTTTCTTTTTTTTTTCCAAAACATTGGGCATCAAAGTTTCTCTTGATTGTTTATAAAGAAATTCAAAAATACCATCAAAAGATGAATCCAAAATTTATTCTTACTGCTAATCAGAGGTTTTACCTCAAAAAATATAATCAAAGTGAAAATAATGCAAATTAAAATGGGTGTTCTGCATCTTTCATTCTAATTTTTTTGTGTTTTAATAAATACAAACAAAATTTGTTGAAAATTTATATTTTAACCATTATTTTAATACTTCAATAACAAGAATAATATAAATCAAATCAATCCAATCAATGATACTTCAAACTCCAGTGAAAGTCACATATATATAAAGTCAAATTCTAACAATTAATAATTTATTTATGCAATTAATTTTCTCACAGGTCCTATTCTTTAACTCATCAATTTTCTACTTCTCTGCGCCTTCAGGTACACATAAAAAAACTCTTTTATTACATGGATTTTTCAAGAATTCAATTTTTGAAAAATTTGAAGCCTCAGAACTATATCTGGGTTTTTTAAACCCTTCAAAAAATGTTTTTATAATTGTGGAAGAATCAGAACACCTTCAAAAATTCATTCAAAAAATCAATAAAATAAAAGATAAAAAAAACCATACCATTCTTTGAAACTATTCCCTGCCCTTTTAATCAATTTTTTTTGGTTATTTGAAATTTCATAAAGTTTTGAAATCAATCAAAGATCTTCAAAAGATTATTTTGGGATTTTTTGAATGTATTAATGGCCTCCAAAATTGAAATCCAAAATAAAAACACTTCAAAATAACACATCAATTTCAATGTTTTTTTCCACATCTGGAATCAAAATTCCCCTCAATCTTTGATCAAAAAACTTCAGAAAAATATTACAAGATTAAAAAAAATTGACTTCCTATCACAGGATTTATCCCAAAACTTATTTATCACAATGAAGATGATTCAAAATAAAATGGGTGGTAGGTATTCATTTATTGTTTTTTTCAGATTGCTAATATTTACAGAGAAACCTGCCAAAGTGCAATAAAACAATAAAATAAATAAAACTAATAAAACTAATAAAAAATTATTACAATAAAAAAATCTTATACAATTACTAGGAAAACCCCAAACATTATTGTAAATTTGAATTCCCCGTCCAAATTTAGATAGGTTCACTCCCTAAACCCACCTTTGAATTCTTACTCCTCAACAAATTAAAATAATGTATTAATAATTGCCCAAAAGTCACAGCACCACCCTTGCACCTTTTTGAAAATTTAAGATCTCAAACACATTCTCACATTTAGTTTTCACACTTAAACTTCTGTCATAGTTGATAAATTCTGTATATTTTAGGATTTATTCACAAAAGAAGCTGTTGTTGAAATTCCTGCACACAGCCTGCATGCCTCTGATCATGCCTGCATGCATCAGACCTGGACTGCATGTTGAAGTCTGAAAACACAAAAGCATCAATAGGTACCACATGTAAGTTCTCAAACCTTGATAGATCACTCATTCATTTTTAAAAAATCAAAATATGCATAGATGATGATCCAAAAATTTAATGAATAAAATAAAAATTCAGAAAATCAAAGTATAAAGCATTAAGAAATAAATATAAAATAGTGTAATACACCACAAAAACAAAAAATCCTGATATTTGGAGACCACAAAACATATCAAAAGATCAGCCAATAAAATGGATGAAAATAATAAAATGATCAAAAGCTGATAAAAACTTCTTAAAAACTAACTACAGATCATTCTAGTGAAGTAAAAGTAGTGCAAAAGTGGATCACCTGCAAGATCAGAAACTTGAAAAATAAAAAACAAAACTGATCTGGATCCAAAAATCATGCAATGATACTACATATCCAGGATCATCTGAGCTACAGCACCAAGAGGAAGTTTGGATCAAGATCCTAATGGCATTTTAGCCTTAGAAAATGAGCCATTTCCCCTCTAAATGCCCTGAAAAAGATGTCTTAACCCCAAGAAAGGTATTTATACAGCACCTCTTTTGGTTGTTTTTAAGCTAGAATCCATGAGATATAATCCCAAAAACCATTCCAAAAGTGGTTCAAGTGCTTATAAACAGATAATCTAGTGATATATGGCCTTATTCTGGAATTATATTAGTATTGATTCAAACATTATTGCTTCTTGCATTGAAGACAAGTCAATAAGCACCCCTATTAAATTTAAAAAACTTCCACTGTGAACCATTGCAGGTGCCCAGAAAATGATTTATTACATTATGTTATTTAATCTCTTCTCTAGCTGGTTTACTACAAAAGGACTGTGATAGCATATTAATTCTGGGTAATCCTCCCTTTTTGTTAATTCATAATGACCCACTGCTCCAGGGTACCAGGTTAAAAATTAATCTCCTGAAGAAGGGTTTTTCAAGATCCCTGTATGGATAGAATGTGGCCGCTCTTTATTATTCATTATTCATTTTATTGAATACTATTTAAACAAACCACTTCAAAATTAAACCATTGAAAATCATTTTCATGCTCTTGGAGATTGGTTATCATTCATTTTTAAGAATATATTTGTTCCTAACCTTCATCACTGTTAGTAGCTAAAGGACAGAAGGCACTTGGAAGCCAAAAAAATGAATCATGATTTGAAATATGCAAAGCTGCGGGTTTAAAGAAAGCTTTTAAAGGTTTCCAAAAAAATTTTTTGGTAATTTTTGAGGCACTATTTGGGTCTCAAAAACTAAAACAAAAAAGGATCACAATAAACCCCTTTTGGTTTGTGGTACATGCTTTTGAGACCTTTTGCATGCATAAATTCAATATGACTCTGATTTTTTTCCAGGGACCTCCTCCCATCTTGTAGAACTTCAATCATTTTATTAACCATCACTTAACCCCTCCCATCCACACATCACCACCCACACCACCCCTACCACACCACACCACACCACACCACACCACACCACACAACACCACACCACACCACACAACACCACACAACACCACACCACACCACACCACACCACACCACACCACACCACACCACACCACACCACACCACACCACACCACACCACACCACACCACACCACACCTGACCACACCACACCAGACCACACCACACCACACCACACCACACCACACCACACCACACCACACCACACCACACCACACCACACCACACCACACCACACCACACCACACCACACCACACCACACCACACCACACCACACCACACCACACCACACCACACCACACCACACCACACCACACCACACCACACCACACCACACCACACCACACCACACCACACCACACCACACCACACCACACCACACCACACCACACCACACCACACCACACCACACCACACCACACCACACCACACCACACCACACCACACCACACCACACCACACCACACCACACCACACCACACCACACCACACCACACCACACCACACCACACCACACCACACCACACCACACCACACCACACCACACCACACCACACCACACCACACCACACCACACCACACCACACCACACCACACCACACCACACCACACCACACCACACCAAAAAACCAACCACTCATCAAAACAACTAAAAACTTCAGATAATTCCAAACAAGAACATCCCTTTTTCCAATGGCTCAAGGAAACATCCACCCACTTTTTAGAACTTTTTCAACTGTTTCACCAGGACCATCCTCCATTATCTCAACTAATCAAGCTAGTGATTCAACTACTCTTGCTCCTTCTTCATATACTAAAACTCTTGATTCCACCCCTCTGGCCCCTCCGCCTGAGCTATCATATAATCAAAAGGAGGAGCTGTTTCAGGCTATCCAATCATGGGAAAAGTCCCATGGATATGCAATATCTAACGTGGTATCAAATTGCAAGAATCAGGCCTATACTTACCAATGTGATAAATCCGGGGGATATAAAACCAGCAAAGATACCCCCACACTGAAAAAATCAAGAAAGACCAATTTTCCTTTCATATTATTAGGGAAATTTTTAAAATTATTGGATTTTTGAGTGGTGAAGGTGATATTTCCAGAGCACAACCATCCACCCTCCATTGATCCTTCCACTCATCCCATCCACAGAAGAATCCAAGGTTAGAAAAAGGAGGTGGTTGAAAATTTATCCAAAGCTGGAGTTCCCGCTTTAAAAATTCTCAACCCTCTTATAAAAAAAATTATCATCACCAATCCATACAAATCTCCCTACAATTTACAACAAAAGATCCGAAATGAAAAGAAATGCCCTTGATGGAAAAAATCCTGTGAAAGAACTTTTACTGAAACTCTTGAATTTTAATTTTTAGTACAAAATGAACAATGTGTATGTTCAAATTACTTCATTATTCCTCTCACACCCTGATTCCACAAAACTTCTCAAACTTTTTCCTACTCTCTATATGATGGGCTGTAAATGTAAAACCCAAAAATTTGGAATTCCCCTTCTTCATATTCTTGGGGTAAACAATATGGCTAGAAGCCTCTCAGTTGCCTTCTGTTTTTTATCTCAAAGAAAAAACAGAACTATGATTGGGCCCTGATTCAACTTCTGTAAAACTTTGAAGATATATAACCTAGTGTGATTGTGACGTACAAGGAAAAAGCACTTATTGGTTCAATTGAATAATTCTTACCTTCCTATCATCATCTTCTCTGTGTCTGGCAAATTTTGAAGGAAATTCAAAATCATTGAAGGAAGCACTTTAAATCTGAAGATCAATGGAAGGTATTTTTGAGGAAATCTCCTTCAGACTAAATCCCAGCTCCTGTTCATCTATAATCTCTTCTTGTTTTCCTGCTCCTGCACACTTGTCACCTGTCATCTCCCTGTCACCCTTGTGACCTTTCATTCATCATCTTTTCTTTTTTGTTCTTTGATCCCACTCCTGTTTGCTCATCATCTTCCACAATCTCCCTTGGTCATCCCTCATCCGCTACTGCCCTTCCCCAATCCATCATCCGCTTTGATCATCCCAATCTGCTCCATCATATCTCCCCATCCCTTCCTTCCTTTTCCTTCCTCAATTCCCTTCAAACTCTCAATCATTGCATTCCTCAACTCATCCCAATACTATCATCTCTTTGATCATCCTCACCTCATCAAGATTCTTATCAGCTCTCAAAAAAAACGCTCCTCAATCATCTTGCAATTTTTCCATCCTGAAGCACAGCTTGCCAATCTGGTTTCCACAATATCTCACTCAATTTCCCTCATTTGTTCATATGTGAGGTTGATTCTATCTGGAATCCAAAACAACTGCTGACTCATTCCTGTTTAATTTCCTACACCCTTGTTCAGTCATTTGTCTTGCTCTTCAGTCCATTTTTATTTTTTCTTTCTTTATTTTATCCTTTTCCCAAGCGCCCCATCCTGTTTGTCCCCACACTGAGTGAGAACTTTTTCAACTTTTCTCTTGTTTTTTTTTCATGACATTTGTTGATCTCCTTCTCTTGGTCCTTTGTTTCAGGAAACATAAGCTCTTCAATTCTTCATGGTTAAATGCCAAAATTGATACCAGCAAACCAATTCACAAGCTAACACATGCCCTCGCCACCTGGACCAACAGATCTTAACTCCTCTCTTCTCAAAACCCTTATAGACTCCATTCCCCACTTGTTGGAATCAAATTTTTCACTTTGGCGCTCAAAACTCATGACCATCTTTGCCTTGACGGGTTTCACTCAATGGCTCCAATCACCAGAGCTGGAGAAATCCCCTCCTGACATTAATCTTGAGATGTTTTCTAATATCCTGACCAAAATTGACAATAAAACGTACATCAACTGTGTCAAGGATTACCATCTCACAAACTGCATAGAACTCTGGAATTCAATCAATGAATTCTATGCCTTGTCTCAGAAAGAAAATTGTTTTCAAGTATTCTTCAACTTTCTCAAACTTCAATTAAACACAAAGCAAGTCAATAAATTGATCACTGGGGTTAAATCCTGTTTGATTCAAATTTCAGAAATTGGAATCAAAATGGAAAACAACATTGTTGCTTACCTTCTACTCTACAAATTTCCATCTGAACTAGAACACCTCAAGACTACCATTAATCACTCTTGGATAATCAAAAATTGATGGTAACTTGGTCCTTCAAGATCTGAATCATATCAAGAATAAAATTTCTTCTGGTACCTACGCATCAACCATGTTGAATAAGGGTGTGAAAAAAGAAGCTATCAAATTCCAAGCCACCTGGCACAACCCTCAGCCATCTCACCCCAAGCATTCTTGTTGGTGGCTGTATCCCCATCTCCAACCAAACTTCAAGCATGGTGGCTGTATCAACATCTCCAACCAAACTTAAATAATAATAATTCCAAACCAAACAAAAACAAAACCGCATCAGCCAACTTATCCTGCACCTCCTACAACTTCGCCATGACCAACTCTAGACTCATGGCTAAACACACCATCATTTTTGATTTAGGAGCATCCAATTCCATGTTCAAATCTCCAGATTTCTTTGAAAACCCCACAGAAGATCATATTCAAATTCAAACGGGAAAGGAGGATTCTTCCCTTCATGCTGAAGGTGTCAGAAAAGCCAAGTTACTATCCAAAAACTGTAATGTCCTCCTCAGTCAATTACTCTACGTTCCCCAAGTGGCTGTGAATATTGTATCCCTGGGAAAGTTTTTGAATAAAGGTTGCTTTGTGCACCTTTTTTGTCCAATTAACTTTGCTGTAAAGCTCAAGCACAGAAAAATTCTCTCTGGATCCATTGAAGACAATCCTTTGGTCATTAAAGATCTCACACTCACTCAGACTGAATCAACTCACACTTTTGTCACCCTCACTACCCTCCAAAAATAATTGGGGCACCCTCACTTCAATCAGAACAAACTTATTTCAAGGGAATTCCAAAGAATAAGATGGAATGAACTGTTGTGCAAATCATGTGCCCTGGGAAAAATTCACCAATCATTGTTCAAGGGCCATATAGCCAACTTCTCAAAACATTTTTTCCGCATTCATGCCAATGTGTGTGGACCCATCAATCCCATCTCCAATACTGGAAATCAATACTTACTGTTGCTCACTAATGAATCCTCCCGCTTCAAAACTGTTCTATCAATTGAGCTCAAATTGGAAATTACTGATGGAATAATCAAATTTTTCAAAATACACTCTCATCCATTCAAATATCAGCTCAAATCCTTTCACTCCGACAATGGTGGCAAATTTGTGAACCCCAAACTCTCCAACTTCTTCTTAGATATGGGTATCATACACACCACTTCTGAGCCACACACTCCACAACATAACCCCATTGCTGAGCGAGGAAACCAAACAATTGTCAAGGCAGCTAGAACCGCTCTCATTGAAATTTCCATTCCAGTCAATCTGTGGGATCAAATTCTTGTGGGATGCTGTGAAATCTTAAATCTTCTGCCTGCAAAAGAGTCAAAAATAAGTCCCTCAGAGCTGTGGAATGGCCTCAAGCCCAAAATCAATCTAATTTGAAACGTAGGATAAAAGGCCATTGTTCTAAATATCAGTCACAATGTTGGAAAATTCAAAAAAAAGGGGTGGGAAGAAATACTTGTGCTTCATGACCTGCAATTCAATTCCTATCAAGTTTTCATTCCATAGCTTTGCAAGAAAATCTGTTCAAAACATGTTAAAATTCTTGAAAATGTAAATCTGACCAAATCTTCCACTTTGTGTGAAACAACATTTAATTCTCTCCTTCAAACCAACACCAATCTTCTGGAAACCCTACTTTTGAAAAAAACAAAAGAAGCCATCAAATTTGCATGACTCTGAGTCCATGGGATTTCCTCAAGCTTCTGAATTTGTCTTGGACTCCAATACCCCAAAGTACTCTCCTCCAAAAGATCTTTCTACTTCCAATTCCTCTGATGATGAGGATTTTACTCCCCAACTTTCTCCGCCATCCATAACCTTAAGAGACTGCTCAAGCCTCCAATGCCCTCAACACTATGGATTCTTTACCAGAACCATTCCACAAAGGTACAAAGAAGCAAAACGCTCACCAGACTGCCAAAACTGGACTCAAGGCATGCAAAAGCAACTAAATGGAATTGAGTCCATGGGCGTCTGGACTGGCTGTCACTCCCTACCAGAAGGCAAACAAGCTCTGTTGACTGTATGGGTTTACCGCCTCAAAATGAACCCCAACGGCCTCATCTTAAAGTCCAGACCGTGTGTCCAAGGATTTCACCAACTTGAATTCTTTGACTACACAGAAATTTTTGCATCCACCAGACAAATCAAGATGCTTCAAACAATGCTAGTCTACGCCTTCTGCCACAAACTCTCGATTAAGCAGATGGAAATCAAGTCCACCTTCCTCCATGCTGAACTTGACAACAATATCCACATCAAGGCTCCCCCAGGGTACAACACTCCCTTTCCCTATCTCAAGCTAAATAAGGCTTTTTACGTCCTGAAAGAAGCTCCGAAAATCTGGTTTGACACCCTCAAGCAATGGATCCCCAATCAGAAGTTTGTAGCCTCCTCTACCAACCCCTGCCTATTCATAAATCAATCTTCCCAAATCTTTGTTTTTTGCTATTTCAACAATCTTTTTATCATTGAGAATTCGCAACAATTTCAAACCAAATTGAAGATCAACTTTGCTATCTCACATGTAGGTCCACTCCCCAAGATCCTTGGAAACTACATCATCAACACACCTGAAGGACCATGCTTGCATCAACCCAATCACATTGACACAGCGCTAACCAAACTTAGACTTTCTGAATCCAAACCAATCAACACTCCCATGACCCCTGGCATTTCTTTCAAACAAGCTACTGATGATGATGCCTGAAATTCTCCAATCTCAATATCAACTATTGCTCCTCCACGGCTTACCTTAATTTCTTAGCTACTCAAACTCGATGGGATCTCTCCTATGCTGTTTCCTCCCAATCTAGATTTAATTCAAAACCTGGCCTTTCTCACTGGAAGGAATCCAAAAGTTCTGGGATATATGTCAAAAAAACACAAAACCTGGCCCTTTGTCTCAAAAATGACTCCTTTTGCTTTGATCTTGAATCCTGGAGCAACTCTGATGGCAGCAATGATCCCATCTCAAGGAGAAGTCATACCTGCTATCTGATCTTGCTCTATGGCTGTGCTGTCTCATGAAACAGAAAGCTTCAGCCCATGGTTTCCTTATCCTCAATCAAAGGTCAACTCAAATCACTCATCCTAGCTACCCGGGAGAAAATCTGGATCCTCAACCTATTGAAGTAATTAAATCCCTCTATCACTCTCACCCATGGCTCACACATTGAAAACAAGGCCTTGAAAAATCTTTTCAATTTTGAATCCCATCATGGCACAATCAAACACATAGACACCCAGATCAAAAGGACGCCAAAATCCTTATCACAAAATTTATTCCTTCAGAATCAATGCTGGCCAATCCACTGACAAAATCAGTCATCAAGCCTTCAGTAAAACATCTTACAAACTCAATAATGCAACCTCTCATCTGAACATGGCGGCCTGTTGAGGAAATCTCCTTCAGACTAAATAACAGCTCCTGTTCATCAATCATTTATTCTTGTTTTCCCACTCCCGCACTCGTGTCACCTTTCACCTCCCTGTCACCCTTGTGACCATTCATTCATCATCTTTTCTTATTTCTTGTTGGCTCCCACTCCTGGTCGCTCATCATCTTCCAAAATCTCCCTTGGTCATCTCTCATCCGCTCCTGCCCTTCCAGAATCCATCATCCGCTTCAATAATCCCAATCCGCTTCATCATATCTCCCCATCACTTCCTTCCTTTTCCTTCCTCAATTCCCTTCAAACTCTCAATCATTGCATTCCTCAAATCATCCCAATAATATCATCTATTTGATCATCCACACCTCGTCAAGATTCTCTTCAGAACTCAGAATAAAAGCTCCTCAATCATCTTGAAATTCATCCATCCTGAAGCTCATCTTGTCCCTCCGGCTACCCCAATATCTCACTTGATTTCCCTCATTTGTTCATATGTGAGGTTGCTTCTATCTGGAATCCAACACAACTGCTGACTAATTCCTGTTTCATTTTCTACACCCTTGTTCAGTCATTTTTCTCACTCTTCTGTCCATTTTTATTTTTTCTTTCTTTATTTTCTCCTTTGCCCAAGCGCCCCATCCTTTTTGTGTCCACACTGAGTGAGAACTTTTTCAACTTGTCTCTTGTTTTCTTTTCATGAAATTTGGTGATCTCCTTCTCTTAGTCTGTTGGTTCAGGGGATATAAGCTCTTCAAATCTTCAGGAATTCCAGAAAAAATGGAATCAGTTGGTCTATTCAAAATATGAATCAAGCTATCACAGAAAATTCAAAAAAACTTTCTGTGGTCTGGAATCCTCCCACTTCTGACTACCTTCTTGAAAACTAGATTCCTCTAAAAAGAAAATTTCTCTCCTATTTGAAAAAAAATAATTTCAATTCAGAAACACAAGTACACCAAAAATAAAAGGTTCTCACTCCTTCATTAAAAGATTCATTGATTCTTCTATTGGCTCCTTCTATAATGTAGTTCCCAAAATTTACAGCTGTTCCCTCAACACCCAATCCTGTGAGAGATCCATTGAAGCCTCTCAGAAATAATTAAAGCATCTCATTTCTTTTTTGCACTGTTTGGATCATCCTTCTAGAAATATCAGCCACTTTTACCTCAAAATCATTCATTCATTTCATCAATTTTCCAATTCTTCCACCAAATGCAACAACTGTGATTACTCTTCTTACATGGGTATGAAATGTGTTCATAAAGTAAAATTGACCATCAGAAAGGGTGAACTCTTCCAAATTAATGATTTTCATCATCAATGGCATACCAAAGCTCCCATCTCATCAAGTTTTCTCTTTTTTTGGGGGGGGGGATTCAAGCTCAAATGAATAATATCCGGATTGATTTTGATTTGAATTTATCCAGTTAAATGTTAACCCTAAATCAACTGAAGATTTAAAAAAACTTGAAGTTCCAAACCAAAAAATTAATCAAAACCTATATTTCACTAAACGTTTTGAATAATTTAGCAGTTTTCCACCTGGAGAACAGCTATATTATCTGGGTGAAAGCATGAAGCTGTAAAGTGGCAGATATCAACTTATCCTGATTGAAGAGCCAGATTCCACTCAAAGACACAAAGTAAGAGGAAAAACCAAAGGAGCATTCAATAAGTTCAAGAAGATATCTCAGTCCTCAAGCAAACAAGATCCATCTGTTTTTGAATATTCAGGAGAACCCAAGAGGAGAGGAAGGCCAAAGCAGAAATTCATAGCAAATTTGAAGGTCAGTCACCATTTTTTTGGACAAAAAAAATATCAACTTTCATAATTCATTATTTTTCTCATGTGTTCAGGTTTCAAGAAGGTGCAAGTCCATCCAAGGGAAAGGGAAGGGGAAAAATGATTAGGAATCAGAGGAAGAGGTGATTTTATAACTATACTCATCTTTTCTACAATGGGTTGTTCTTTTTTATGAGTCCTTGTAATTTATTTAACATAGAGTGAATTTCTGAATGAAGCAAAATACTCAGAAGATGAAAAGGTGACAGATTTGGATGACGTGGAAGATTCAGATGATGAAGAGCTGCCAGATGGGGATATAATTAAGATGGTGAGCTTTCATTTCCTTATATTTTTGGCTAATTTGTTGAATCTTATTTTTAATTAATTTTTTCATTCAAATGTTTATCAGAAGTCTGGAACCATTAGGGCGTATCAGAGTTAAAATTTGAAAAGTTTAAAAAGCTCATTTTGGGAAAAATATAAATTTTTCAAAAAATATTTTTTCATCAAAATAAAGAATGAATCAATTTTTTTAACTGAAAAAATGAAATTTTGAAAAAAAAATGGATAGGCCTGAAATCAGCCATTTAATTTTTTGAAAATTTTAACTCTGATATGCCCTATTGTGACTAAGCTGGTTTTGTCTCCCAAATAAAATTTGTGGAAAAGAATCAAGAGAGTAAAGATATCCAATGAAGATTGTGATGCTCCTTACCATCCTCCTGGGAGGATGGTATTAGCAGCCCCAAAAATCAGTGAAAAAATGAGTACCTTTGGTATTTTGTCATTTTTTTAATCTTTTCTGATTTCTTTTGGGGCTTTCCTCTAGGTTGCCTCCACATTATTGTTTTCTTCTTCTGGAATATTTGAACAAGTATAAATTGAAGAAGTGATTTTTATTTTTAGTCAATATTTTATGTTATAGAAACTTCTTTTTTTTTTTGGTTCCTTTAAAAAGAATTTATTTCCCCAAAAACATACATTACACATATCTCACATTTCAAAGCTGTAATAGAGGATGGGAAGGTGTCTTTAGTGCAGCAGACATTTATTTGGGGAGGAACTAAGAAGTCTGGATTGAATTCAGGAAAGAAATGGTGAAATAGCTTCATTCAAAACCAATCTTCAAGGACACAACATTACTGTGTGATATCTGGGGTGAAACCTTCCAAGAAGGCCACCAAACCACATTAATGGCCCAACTCCTATAAATATGTGGATAAAATCTCCATGCAATGGTTTCCTTCTGGCTGAAACATATAAGTTTCCAGTGGTTTAGTTTTCTTCTTGAATTCCTTGCACTTATCTTCCTCTGAATTCCCCTCCCACCCCAAATTCCAAAACTTCTCCTATTTGCTTCATTCTTTTGTAAGAATACAATCATATTGTCTCATTAAAGTGTAAGTTTGATCATGGCAAGCTCCTTGGTTAGATCCACTTTTTAAAAACTTTGTTACAAAGCATTCCAAAAATTGGAAAACCATTGATCAGAGAAATTTGGGTCTTGTTAATGAGGTTTTTTTCCCTCCTCAAAAATTGATCAGAAAAATAAAACCAATCATGGTTGAAAGATTTTAATATTTGTATTCATATTTGTTCCTCATTTTATATTTTTTGAATGAATTTTGTAAGGTGTATTTAAGACTTCATATGATCTTTGAAAATTATTGATTAAATGTTTTTTTGTTTTCTTAAAACTCTGAAATCTTGAATCACCCAAAAAAAATCAATTATAAGGGCAAAAAAAAGAATTCAAAAATCCAGTGAGAAAAGTCAATTTTTCAAATCTTTTTGTTTTTTGGTGGAATATTTCAAGTTTATAAATTACATCCAAAAATTCTGAAAAAACATTTAAAAATCTCTTTAATAGTTGTTTTAAATTTATAACAGCTTGAAACACAAAAAAAAATTAGTCAAAATGGCAAACATTGGGATCCCAAAGTCCCATGATAAAATTGAGTTTTTGAAAATCTTTGCTTTTTTAAAGGAATTTTTGAAGGTAACATAACACACCCAAAAAATCTAAAAAAAAAATATTTTAATTCTTTTTAACTGTTTTTTCATCTTTTTGGAGGATTGAATCACCCAAAAAAATGAAATAAAAAGGAAAATAAAAGGATAAACATTTCCAAGGAGAAATTTGATTTTTTTTTTGATCTTTTGTGTTTTTTGAAAAAATTTTAAGGTGAAACAATCAATCCAAAAAATATGAAAATATATTTGAAAGATATTTCAATGTTTTTAAGAATTTTTTCCAGCTGAAATGACCAAAAAAACAACCAAAATAGCCAAAATAAGGATTGAAATACCAATGCAAAAATTTGTTTCTACTGGTTTTTTTTCATTTTTTGATTGCATTTTTGAAGGGGTTCTAATTGCTCCAAATCTACCAAAGATCTTGTTTAGGGGTTTAAGAGCCCCTGTCATGTGGCTGCGGAGTCACAAAAAAAATGAATTCTTGAAAGTTGCGTGAAATAAAGTTTTTTTGTGCAAAATATTGAAGGGGCACAAATGCGCAACAACTTCAAAATGAGTGAAATAAAGGTTTGGATGCCTGAGAAAAATAATGCCCTATATACAAATTTTTTTAAAATTTATTTCACTTTTTTTTATTTATACACTTTTTTTATTTTAATAAAAAATAAAAAAATAAAAAACAAATAAACAATAAATTTATCAATTAAATTAAAAATATAAATAAAAATAAATGAAATGAAATGAAATAAGCAAATAAAGAATAAAATAATTAATCAAATCAAATTAAAGATATAAACATAAAATAAAAACTCAATAAATAAAATATTAATAAATAAAATATTAATAAATAAAATATAAATAAATAAAATGAAATGAAATAAATAAATAATAATGAATAAATAAAAATAAACTAATTGATTAAATTGAAAATATAAATAAAAATATAAATATAAACAAATGAAATTAAACAAATGAAATTCACAAATTGTTATTTCAATTTTTTATCTATTTTTTGCCATTCACAACCAAAAATAATTCTTGTGGCGTGGTTTGAAACACAAAATGTGTCGCGCGACACGGTTTGCAACACAAAATGGGTTGGGAACTGCCATTCAAAACCAACATGAGTCGCAAGTGGCTGTTTGCAGCTCAAATGGGCTGCCAATGGCTGTTTGTTTCCCAGAATGGGTCACAAACCGCGCCACACAACCCTTTTTAGGTTTTGAATGGATTTTGTGAGATTTCAAATTTTAAATTTCCCTTAATCATACTGCCACCACAAAAACACTACTAATTTGAGGATGCACACTAATAATGATAAAAAATAAAGGGAAGGCTTTAGGGAGCCAGGGGAGTCTTCCAGCAAGCATGTCAAAGCTTTCAAATAATCCATGGGATTCTCAGATAATATTTCTGGGACTCCAATCAACCAATTCAATGAAAAAGAATACTAGGATTGTGGAATTTTAAAAAGCAGTCAAGGTGAGCTGAATTTCAAAATCACAGAATATGTAATGATTATTTTCAAATTAAACAAAATTGGAAAGCATGTTGAGATCTTGGATGTTTAGAAAAAGCAGAAGTTTCAGTAAACATATTTTCACATGAAAAGTGAGTATCCAAGGAATGCATGTGAGCATTTGAATGATTGCTACACATAAAAATAGAGATTTAATATCTAAATATTATTTTAAAAGGATTCTAAATGTCACTAGTACCTCATTGGGGTGGATAGATTGTACATGTTTGAGAAAAACAATACCGGGAACAGTATACTAATTAGTTTGATATAATTTATGGGCCAAATATCTTTTAATTCAAAGAGGCTTGAATATTGGCAATAGAGAAGTCCAGAGCGCAGTAAAATTTAATAGAGATACCATATTAGACTAGTTCAGAAAAATGCATCAAATATCACAGAGGCAGGATTGGATAAGTGGCATGGGACAAGGTATTGGTAAAGGAAGATCCTGACTGATAGATGGAGTAATTATCCTTCAAACAAAAGAAAAAAGAGTAGCAGATACTTTTCAGATCAATGAAAGACTGGAAATGTTAGTATGAATTTGGATAGAGGGAGGGTTCTTTTTTTCCTGGATGAGGGAGCTATATGGATTGCTAGGTTTAATCATTAAAACACTGGCCTAGTGGGTTTCTGGGAATCTGATATTTATGGAAAACATTCTGCAGTAGTAATCCTGCCAAAAAAATCTGCCCTCTCTGCATCTGAATTTCCCCCTTTGTTCATCTCATAAAAATATAGAAAACTCCAAGCATATCATTTTTTTCAGAGTGATCTTTGCAGAATTCTGCTTCATCAGGGTCCCATTCAACTTTCCCAAATGATAAATAACACCCATAAACTGATCAAAGGCACAGTAGGGCATACCAGAGTTAGAAGAACAGCCATTAATAACCCACCATTTTTTTGGACCAAACCCCCCATTTTAATGGCAGGTTTCTGAAATACACATACCCCCTAACTGGTGTATTTAAAATTGGTGTGTTTCAGGGAAATTTTTGACTTCAAAAATCAAATATGCAATTTATGCATCATCATACATCCACCATCCTTTGCATGCAAAGCATCCATCCACACCTCCACATCAGAAAATTCATACCTAGTTCATCAATATCTCCCTTCGGATGCAAGCTCTAGGTACACAGCTTTACCATCCTCACACGCTTGTCCTGAGTACCATCATCCCATAATTACACACCATGTCTCATCTATCTGTTTAATGTTGGATTTCCTGTTCTACCTTCAACATTTTTTGTCTGTCTCAATCCCTCAGATTGTTTCAAAACCCCTCAACCTTCTATATCTCTCAAACTAGACCAGCCTCTACTAGCATAGCAAGCCTCAACTCAATCTCCAGCTCCACTAGGCAGGTCTCCCTCCTCAATGGTACCAACTATAAGGTCTCTGATTGGTTTAAATCCTCTGGAGAGTTGCACATTGAAGGATATTTTGGATGCTATGCCACTCAATATTGAACCAGTTGATCCAGCATGCATTTCTGTATTCTGAATTCATTCCTCCTTTCTCCAATAATTGAGATACCAATTGATGAACTTCTTCTTTCAACACCCCTACCTCAACCTTGTACTAAAACCAAGTTACAGGTTGCAGCAACTATTACTGAGTGAAAGCATTGCAAGATGTGAAAAGTACAAGCCATCTATCTTTTCCATCATGTGTTCACCATTGCCAAGCTTTTCTCAATTTCTGGTATTGATCTTAGCCATTTGATCCTCTCCACTATTTTTGGTATTTTTCCTTCCTTTTTCCCCCCACCCTTGCTCACATCATCACCATTTGCCTCCAAAATTTCCCTCATCCACCCTCCTCATCTCCTGTGCACTCACAAATCCATCTCTATCTGTTCTCTGGTTTTGGAAATTGTTTCAATCCATTCCAAGACTGCCAAGGGTTCTGTCATGCTCCTCAATAGAATATTTGGTTCCAACAAATCATCTCATACCCTCTTGGCCATCATCATGCTTGTCCATTGAAAACTACTACACAATCCTTGCTTCATGCTTCTCATTTGAGTACCTTTACCTGTCTATTTTCCCACACCAAGGTCTTCACTGACTTTTCTTTCCTTCAACTTGCCACCACTTGGTGTATGGTTGGTGCCTTCTCATTTGAGTACCTTTACCAGTCTAGTTTCCTTCACCAAGGTCATCACTGACTTTGCTTTACTTCAACTTGCCACCACTTGGTGTATGGTTGGTCAAATGAAGATCTGTGTTGTCTGGGATGCCACATTTGTTTCCAAGTCTAAATCCAAATCTAGAAAATTTTCAAGTCAAATTGTTTATCAATTGGAAGTAAAATAAGGCAAAGGGCACAGCCCTCTATTTTCCACCATTGCATCCGATCCCTCAAATTTTGAAATCAACCCACCATTTGGGGTAGACCAAACCTTTCCTATAGCCATCAGACTCACCTTTAAAGTATAAAGCATATAAAAACCTGAAATTAACCCCAGAAATGGATTTTACATCAAAAATAACCTATAGTCACTCATCCAAAGTACCCCTCTATTCTGCATGGATTAGAAGATAAATCCCAAGAAATATTCAACTGTGGCAAACTCATAACCAACCAGGTGTCATAGCTCTGTGGAAGTCATAAAGACATACCTTGTAAACCCTCAAGTACATACCAGCAAAAACTTACCCTCAACACCAGGACCATACACCAACCCTGTCACCTCAGCCAGAATATAGAAATACAGACACAGGAGGCAGTGCAACTAGTCCAGCTCCTTTCACCTCAACCAAAAAAACAAGCAAATACACATACAGAAGGCTTTTCAGAAGTATACAAGGACATTATAGGGAGGAGAAATTCAAACAATTCTCAACCAGAACCAAACAACCCACCAGTAAAAAGCACCACACGGCTACCCAGAAATATATGCAGGCAGAAATAACCATGTAGTACCATGTTGAAAGGAAATCACAGATTACCATTCTCTCAGCGCACCTCCACCACTCAAATCAACATGTCACTTACTTTTCAGACTTGTTTGCCTTGCGCGCTCCCACTTGTTACACCCCAAGACACTCAAGGCCACCACTCCAGGATCTTTTCTCATCTCCCTCTTCCATTTGCCTCCCTTGACAGCTTTCTCATCCGCTCAGGCCCATCCGCTTCCGTCCATTTGCTTCCCTCTTTGCTTCCCTTCATCCGCTTCCCTTCTGATCCGCATCCCTCACTCATCCACTCCCTTCCTCCAACTTCTTGATTCTCTTACTGCTTTCATCAACTTCCCTCCTCCCTCTCCTCTCTTGCCTCTCTTGATCTCACTCAATTATTGCTCTCAACTTCATCTACAATCAGTCGCCAATTCCTCCGCTCAAATCACCTCAACATCAAACTACCCGTCTGCTCATTTTCATCACTACCAATTTCCTTTCTTTGTTGTTCAAATGTGAGGTTGTCTGCAAACTGTGATCTCAATCAATTGAACAATTACGCTATTTTCTTTTCCATAAAATTGTGATTTGACCTTGATTCTGTCTCTCCTACTACCTCCTCATCTCTCACCGTGCTTTACACTCTGTTGTCCTTAAATGTCATTTCTTCCTCTCAGTTAGCACAGAGTGAGAATTCTTCTTAAAAATTGTTCTTATATCTTCTGTCCCTGATTCTTTCTTTTATCTGATCAACTTTCTTGTCTTAGTCTGTTGGTCCAGGGAATTAGATAATTTTAGTTCTTCACGGTTAAAAGCCAAAATTGCAAACCTCCCACAATGGATCAAGCAAAAAATGTCACTTTCCCCTGGACCTCCAGATCTCAGTGGATCCCTTCTCAAGACTCTCACTGAATCTATTCCTATGATAACTGAATCAAACTTCTTGCTATGGCGCTCTAAATTAATGACCATATTTGCACTGAAGGGTATAGGTCAATGGCTCCTTTCATCCAAACCCAAGAAATGTTCTCCCAAAGTTCACCTCAAATTAGTAGGGTATATCCTAGCCAAACTGGACAACAGAACTTACATCAATTGTGTCAAAGATCATCATAAAGCCAACAGAATCAATAAACAAATTCTATGCCTAATCTCAAACTGCAAATTGTTCATGGGTTTTCTTCAACTTCCTCAATCTCAAGTTCAATTCCAAACATGTGGATAAATTCATAACAGAAGTGAAGTCAGGCCTCATCCAAATCTCTGAGATTGGAATTCAAATGGACAATGACATAGTGGCGTATTTAATACTCTACAAGTTTCCACCCCAATTGGAACATCTCAAGAAAACCATCACTCACTCCTTGGGCGAATCCAAAATCAACGGCGATCTTGTTCTTCAACACTTGAATCAAGTTAAAAATGAGATTGCCGCTGGAACCTACGCATTGGCCATGATGAATAAGAGTGGTAAGCAAGAAGTTATCAAGTTCAGGGCTAACTTGCACAATCCGCAATTGTCCCATTCCAAAAATTCTTGCTGGTGGCTTTATCCTCATCTCCAACCAAACCAGAACAACAATGACAACAACAGTAACTCTAAAACCAACAAGAATTAATCAGCCTTGGCAAACGTTACCTGTACATCATATAACTTTGCCATGACCAACTCTTGACTACTCACCAAGCATTCCATCATCTTGGACTCTGGAGCGTCACAATCTATGTTCAACTCACTCAACTTCTTCAAAGAAGATCTCGCAGAGGATCACACCAAAATTCAAACCAGGAAAGAAAACACCTCCCTCAGCGCCAAAGGGGTTCAAATGCTAAGCTTCTGTCCAAATTCTGTAACGTCTGCCTCAGTCAATCTCTATATGTTTTAAGACTCCAAAAAGTGCTAGGTTGTGGAAGTTCTGTGGAGGGGAAAGGTGCTGTTTAAGCTGCCCTCCTGAGTGTTACAAAAATATTTAATTTTAACCAAGATCAAGGTTCAGAACCTGGTAAATGAGGAATCAAGTAGTAAAGCATAAAGATGATAGTAGTTTGGCAGTGATGGAACAGCACTATCTGAGCCAAGATTATGTGAGAAAAACTTGGACAAAAGAAGCTCAAGTTTTTTCAAAGTCCAAAGAACAAAGCTGTTGCATGTAAACAACGCCCACAAGCTAATAACTCTGGTCCTCAGCAGAAGATTGGGGATGATCAACTCAAACCCAACCAACCTCCAGGTTCTCAATGAACCTGCCCAACTCTCTGCAATCAAGCTCTTGAAGGGTACCAGATAAGTGAGGGTGGCTGGAAAAGACAAAGCACTATGTTTAAGAAGCTCTAAAAGCAAACAGTAAAATTGTTTAAAGCAAGGATAACCTCAACACTTCTCAAGGAACTCAAGAGTAGGCTGGCAGAATTCAACTCAAAAAAAAAAGGGAGGTATAACACTCCAGTTCATAAGACCTCTTCAATCAATTGTGATTGGCTCCAGAAAGATGATCAAGGAGGGATCAAGATCATTATGGTCAGAGAAAGGGATCAAGGAGTGGTATAACACGCTCAAGAATTCCAACAGACAGAATTATCTTCAACCAGAAAGGCTTATTGGTTGGTGATAAGGATCAGGCCACAGAGGGGCAAAGACTAAGGATCAATGGATCAGGGGGCAATCATAGATATACCCAGGATGAGGATGAGGATCAGATTTCAATGATAACAGGGGGGACATATGCAAACACTCCCATCAATATTTTGAAAAAGGCAGGGGAGAGCCCCTCCTTTTATGGGCTATGAGTCCCTGTATACTATTTACAGGAGATACTACAAATAGAGAAGAAAACAAGTTTTTTTTTTCAAATAAATGATCAGGTCTAGAAAAGCAAACAAGTGATGATGAACAGAACACAACAGGGATGTTTCATAAAAAAATGAACAAAGAAAAATAAATAGGAATTGAGGATGAACAAATAACAACAACAAAAAAAGAGGCTGGCCAGAGGTCAGAGTTGGCCGCGGCTGGTGATGAAGGACAGGTGAGGATGCCCGCGCAAGACCAAGCTTGCGGCCGGAGGAGGTTCAGCCGCGCAATTGGGCGATGCAAGGTGGAAATGCAACAAGGTTGCTGTTGAGGATTTGTCCAAAGGCAATTGGGGGGATTGGTTGATTGATTAAGGGTGACCAATCACCTTTGATGGATTGGTCATCCTTGTTGATAGCTTGATTGGGGTTGAAATCAAAGGATGGGATCAAGTTGGTGGATTCGCGGGGATTAGATGGGTGAGCGGATTGGACTGGAGATTTTCCAAAGACAATCAGTCTTGAGATGCTCAACAATCAGTCAAATCAAGGTGGGGGGGGCTTGAGAAGCCATTGAGGTTGTGGCAAGATGAGGAAGAGCGGCCGCAAGTGATTGGTCAACTGTTGATTGTCCTTGCAACATTGAGGCAATCAAGGGTGATCAGTTGATTGATAAGTGCAACCAATCACTTGCAGATTGGTCGTTGATGATGGATTGGTTGGAGTATTGGTTGATGATGAGCCGAGGCAGAGGAGGGATGAAGGATGGATGGACTGATGATCATCAACCAATCAGTTGGATTTGATTGGTTGCCAATTCTTGGCTGAGGTGAACCAATCAACTTTGGACAATCCAAATGGCAATGATGGGGGGTGCGGTGATGATGAGCATTGGATGAAGCAAGAAAATTTGCTCGCAACCGGTCCTTGGCCCAAAAGGGAAGGAGTACCCTCAGAGAGGGGGGATTTGAACACACAGCCTGGGAGCTTGAGCAACCCATTTCCTTTCCTAGAAGACTAGGAGACGGAAGAGCTGGCAGTTTGGGAACTGGATATGGGAATCATTTGGGATAAAAAAGTTTTTTTTCTTTTTTTTCTTTTTCTTTTTTTTTGATGATGAGGATCTAAATGGAGGCTATAGAAAAGTTCATAAAAATTTTACTTTTTCCTTACTGGTCCAGAAGTGTCCCAGATTAGGCATCACATCTCTCCCCAACTTACAGACTGTCCCTAGTCTGCATCTGAGTATCTTTGATGATATATATAAAATAAGAAACTGAGGAATTGAAACAAAAAAAAATGTCCGTTTGATCTTGAGAGTGATTGGAAAGGGAGCTTGATCCATCCAAAGAAAATTTCCTGGAAGTGGCTTAGATAAAAGAATGAAGAATGCATCCCAGGTCCTCACATATGTGGCATACAGTAGAGTTTCACAACAAAATGCAGCAGATGACCCTGGTGGTGCACAATTGGGAGGACTTACTTCTGGAACACGTTGCCTCCACAACAATGAAATTTTTTGACCTGCTAAGCAGAGAACCTTCTGTCCATCTGAGCACCATCCAGCTCCTCCAAAACATATGATCCACCTCTGACTTGATGGACCACTCAATAAGGACCATTCCAGCGGTTAGAGAAAAGCTTTCCCCACTGAGTTTCCAAGGATCAATTATAAGCTAAAACTAGATCATCAGGATTCAAGGGATCCCTGATTTGATTGGAGTACTTATCCTCCCAATACTGGACTGATTTTTCTCTTGACTCCATCATCTTCTGATAAGCTTTGTCACAAACATCTTCACTTTGCTCCAGTTGGTTGGATCTGGCAACTAATAGATCAGTGGTGGAAGAAACCTTTTCCCAAAAAATACCTAAGAAAGATTCCATATCCAGATCAAGAGGAAGGACAGCACTTTGTCTAAAGATAATTTCATAGGGTGAGTAGACAGTGGTTTTTTTAGTTGTAATTTGATCAGAGAAGAGGACCAGAGGAAGAAATTTGCCAAAATTCTTTCCACTTTCACCAGCCAGCTTGACAAGGGCAGCCTTCAAAGGAGCATGGCCTCTTTCCACCCTGCTTTGAACTTCAAAATAATAAGGAGTGGTCACCCTATGTTGACCAGGAACAAATCAGATCATTTCAGCAAGTTTGCCGCCCAACTCAGAGCCACCATCAGTTGAATAAGATTGAGGCAAGCCATAACACATTGTCCAAGTCTCATAGAGGAAGGCTGCTACTGATTCAGAGCTGAGGCTCTTAAGGAATTTTGCTTCAACCCATCCAGAAAAATCATCTCTAGCCACTATGAGGTACTTAGCTCCACCAGCCTTGATATGAACCACATCCATAGCAATCCTTCCAAAGAAAGTGGACTCTCCATTGGGACAAAAAATTTCCACTGGGCGCCTAAGATCATGATTCTGACATAATTCACAACTCTTGAACCATTGAGAGACTTATTTCTTCAAGGATGGCCACCATAATTGTTTGGATATTTGACAATAAGTTTTGGTTTCCCCACGACAACCAAGGCCTTCATGGAGACTTTCAAGGATTGAATCTTGTTTAGAAGGGATAGTGACACCAATAAGAGCTCAAGGGTTGCCTCTTTTCATAAGCCTAGTACCTTGGACAAAGAAATTGGAGGACTTCCTTTTGAGTGATAAAAAATATTTAGCAGAGAGATCAGGAGGCCTTTGGGGAGTGGAGAGATACTGCTCTAATTTAAGCCAGAAGCCTTGTTGGAATCCAGAATAATCTTGAGAGGAAAAGGTGAAGACAGGACAAATTAAGGGTTCCTCCTTGTCAAAATTCATTCCAACATCCAATTCTTTATCTCCAAGAGGGCGTTGAGATAAAACATCAGGCATGGTGAAAGATTTTCCAGGCCTGTGAGCAATGTCAAAAGAGAAAAACTGGATGAAAGCCACCCAATGAGTCATTGGAGCGTTTGGAAGACTGGGGGCATTGATCATTTCAATAATGGATGGTGCATCAACTTGTAACTCAAAGTTTTGACCCCAGAGAACAGTTTGGAGCTTCTTCAACATTTGGGACTCACCACAAAGTTCCAGTTTTGGCTGGGAGTACCTGGATTCAACCTCTGAAAAAAGAAGAGATTCATACAGAGCATCACAATCCAAACCATTTTCATCTTCCTGAGTAAGGACAGCCCCAACAGATTGATAACTAGAGTCCACATCCAGCTTGATCTTTCCAGCCCTAGGTCCATAAGTGATCTTCTTCAAGACAATGCCTTTTCAAACAATTTTTTTGAGCATCTGAAATGATTGTTCACAAGCTTGGTTCCAAAACCATTCAGCATCCTTCCTGGTTAAGTGACACAAGGGAATGCAAATTTTGGATAGAGAAGGGATAAAGATCCAAACATATATTAAAACACCTAAGAAACCTCTGAATTCAGTTGGATTGATGGGAGTAGGCCAAGAGAGAATTTTGTTGACCTTGGATGGAGCCATTCTTCTTCCTTCCTTGCAGACCACATGACCAACAATTTCCAAAGCAGGGACACAGGCAGCCAATTTGGATCCAGAGAGAGTGAGACCAGACTCCTCAATTCAAAACAGGATCCTTTCCAGAGTGGTTGCATATTTCCAGATAAATCAACGGATTCCTGAATGGTGGGTAAGAGCTCATTGTTATAATCAGAAACTGGACCTTTAATCCCGCCATCATCAATAAAGATACCAGAATGATCAGGGATTTCATCCTGGAGGATCCAAATCATCTGAGCCTGATAGACTTCAACCAAATTGGTTGCACCTTGAGGTAATCGAGTAAGTTGGAAACAACCAAGAGGAGTATTGAAAGTAGTGAGAGGACAAGAAATTGGATGTAAGGATTTTTTGTCATAGCCACCCATAATGTCACCTAGAAAATAGAAAGCTCTCCCAGAGAAGGATTTGACAAATCTTTGGTAGCAGGGGGAATACCAGATTATTTAATAGCAACCTTATTTAGAGGCTGGAGATCATGAACTATTCTAAGTTTACCATTACTCTTGAGAACACAGAAAACAGGACTGGAATAGCTAGAATTTTATTGTTCATATAAACCAGTTTGGACTCATTTGCGGACCAATTGCTGAATTTTTCAACTTTAGCAGGAGGGATTTGGATCTTCTTATTTTTCCAGGGATCATGTTCTACTACAGGGATAATGTAAGGGAGGCCATAGGATTCTTTCAAGAGACCTCTCTCTTCTTCACAGAAAGCAATAGATTTTTCCCTAAGGGCTAAGACATTTTTGATCAAATTCAACTCATCAGGAAGAAGCCATCCATCTGGACCAAAGTTGACCACTTTCAGAAGTTCTTCAGTGACACAACCAGAGGGGATGAATGGACCAGTAAGAGATTGAGTTAAGCCACAGTAAGGATTGCGGGATAGAGGGGGAGGCATAAGAGGAGGGTTGAGGTTGAGAGGCATTGGTTGGTTTACTGGTTGAACCTTTTTTGCAACTGGTTTATACTTGGGGGCAAAAGAGGGGAATCCTTTCTTCCTCCAAGCATTGACCAGTGAGACCTGACTACAGAAACTGAGGCCAAGTTCCAACGTCTTCCAAGTTTGATGTTCTGCCTTGTCCTTGAAAGGTGCCTTTTCCATAAAAGAGGATCCAAAGGCTAACGCATTGCTCACATGTGTGGCACAGGGTAGAGTTTTGAAAATGACAGTAGTAGAGGCCCCTGATGGCGCACAATTGGGAGGACTTACTTCTACCCCACATTGCCTCCACTTAAGACCATACTCCTTCATACCAAAACCATCAAGAAAAGAATCAAGCTTGGGACCTAGTTTAGACTCATTGGGGAGATTCAAAACTGGAGTAGAGGATAATTGATCAGGATGAAGGGAAAAAGGAAAAGAAGATACAACAGACCCAGAGAGAGAAGAAATATTTTTGGAATTTTTGGATTCTTTATGTTTTTTAATTTTGAGCTTATTGGGATGACAAAGAGATGATGAGGAAAACAAAAAATATGCCTCTGAGGTTGAAGTTGATCCTTAAGTTGAAGTCTGAGGCTAAGAGGAACTTCAACTATCAGTAGGATCAACTAATCCAATGAAAAATGAGGCTGAGAGGAATGAGATTTGTCCTTCTGCTTTCCCTTTAGAACTGTTTTGGGAGAACAACCACGAAAATCTCCTTCCCAACAACCAGAATCCAAGGAACAAAGCGGAACTTCAATTTTCCTGCCATCAGCATCAGGGAGAAGGATTCTCTCCCCAACTTGGTCAGAAAAAATCAGGGTAGCACCAAAATCCATTAAGAATGTTTGGCCCAAGATCATAGGACCTTCCAAATGAGTGATCCAGAAGTGAAAAGTTCCAACAACATTTTGACCAATTAAAACAGGAACATCCTCAGAAATACCAACCAGTTCGCATGACTGATTCCCTATACCATAAACCGCAGAAGTAA
The DNA here is from genome assembly GCA_025617555.3 of Puccinia polysora. Taxonomy (NCBI): domain Eukaryota; kingdom Fungi; phylum Basidiomycota; class Pucciniomycetes; order Pucciniales; family Pucciniaceae; genus Puccinia; species Puccinia polysora. Next base: position 1,012,469 of record CM062616.1, read on the forward strand.
CGCTTACCCTTGGGCTAAGCTTGAGTTTTCAGGCCATAGCATCTGAGATCAAGTTGAGCTGAGAACCCAAATCCACAAGAAGAGAAACTGCTTTAGCCGATTCCCCAAGATAGCAGGGAGGAAATCCAAGAGGGCAGGAATACTGATTGGCATCTGAAGGGGGATCTTTTCTGCCAGAGTCCTCCATCAAAGTGACAGAAGAGACCTTCAATTTGTCTGGACCAATTTCCACATGTTGACAAGAAACCCATTTCTTCATGCCTTCAGCCAAAGATGGAGAGATAGAAAGCAGTTCAGCCACAGAAAGATCAGGGATTTTGAGATCAGAAATTTTCTTTAATACTCCTTCCACAGCATTAGGGTAGTCCTTGGAAATGCCCCTCTCAAACCAAACTTTGGGCTGGGTGGAGGGAGGAAGATCAGGTGAGGCAGGTACTGGAAGAGGATCAGAGGATTGAGGGGGTTGACCAGATTGAAGAGGAGGAGAAGGATCAGAGCGGTCCTGGAACCTTTCCATGAGTAGTTCCCTTTCTACTTCCATGTCTTCCACATCAGAGGAAGGGGGCTCAGGCAAAGATCAAAGTTTGAAAGCTTTTTGAAGATTGAAGATTGAACAGGAGGAGACTTGTGAGGTTTGGGTTCCTCATGGCGTTTCCTAGCTGGATCAGATTGATAAGCACCAGAGAAGCTGGAAGAAGTGATAGCTGGAGGATACCAAGGTTGAAGAGTGCCACAGGATGATCAAAAATCCAAGGAGACCAGAGTGTTGAGTAACTGAATTATTATTCAATTTTTATTGACAAAAGAGGGCTAAGCCAGTTGCATTATCAGTATAGAAACAGAAAAAAGGAAGGAAAGACATGAAGAAAGAAAAAGATGAAGAAAAAAAACATCAAGCACGGAACAGCTAGGACGTGTGGTGGTTGAGTAGGCTGGATCAGACACTAGGAGAATATTGAGGAACACGACAAGGATGACTTTGAAGAGGAGAATATCAATAGTTAGCTCAGAAATGTATAGAGTATTTGGCAATAGATGATTGTCTTACCAGTCAGAGCATGATGAAGATTGAGTTGAAGGGAGTAGGATTTGAGTTGAGAAGGAGCAAACAAAAAGAAATAAAAAGATAAAGAAAGAAAAGAAAAGAAGAGAAATAAGAAGAGATTCAATCTGATAATGAGTAGTTGTGTTGAGAGTCAAGATGTGACTTGAGTTAGGTTGAGGTAGTTGTTGGTTCAGAGATCCTCAGAGTTTCTGGCAGGTACGTGATCAAGAGAGATAGAAAGGAAAGAGAAGAACAGGGAACATAGTTGTGAGTGGCAGATATAGGTTTCTGACAGTGATAGGGTCTGTGCCTATGTGGATGTGACAGTAAAGAATAGCGTGACCGTAAGAGTACAGAGGAAGAATTATTTAACACCCCCCGTGACTTGTAAGACTGAAGTTGGAGCTGTAAAGGAAGTGTCTATTAACTGAAGAAGAGTAGAGAGAGAAGAAAGGGGAAGCGCTTTTGTAAGTCCATCAGCTTTCATGTTTGTCGCTGAAATTAGTTTGATGGCTAGATTTCCAAGATTGAGTTCTTTGCAAAGAGCTTTGGTTTTGATATCAATTTGGCAAGTTTTGGAGTTAAACCAAAACTTCTTGAGTTCATCGTCTAGACCCTTATTGTCTATATAATGAAGAATGGGTGTAACATTCTTTTTCCAGAGTTCAGCCACTAAATTTCGCATCCATATGGCTTCTAAAAAGGAGTTGGCTAGAGGGTTAAGTTCTGCTTCAGTAGTAGAATGAGTTACATTGCGCTGTCTGTAACTACTCCAAGAAATGAGAAAATTGAAGAGGAGAGAAAGATGACCAGATTGGGAATGCCTTGTTTCCAAATTGTCACTCCAAGTGGTGTTGCTGTAACATTCAATTTGAGTGCTAGAGTTATTGATTTGTAAGGTGAGTTTCAGATTTTTTATAGCGTTTAGATATTTCCAGCATCTCTTGACTTCCCTCCAATGGCTGATAACTGGCTTTTCACAGAATCAGGCAAGACTAGAAACAGCAAAGCTGAGGTTGGGACAAGCGAGACACGCAATGTAGTTGATGAGGAGGACGGCAGACCTATAGTTTATATTGAGAGACTTGAATTCTTCATGATCTTCATCAGAGGCCGGCATCAAATTGAGGTTGGCTGAGAGGGGGATAGAGGATGGTTAACAGTCTGTCATCTTTAATTCTTCCAATCCGTGTTCAATATGTTTAGGTTGAGATAGAAGTATTTTGTTGCCAATTTGCTCGTATTTCATGCCCACAATTTTATTTTGATTGTGAAGACTGGAATTAGGAAATCTTTGGAGAAATTTTCTCTGAAAATTGTTCCCCAGGCCAACAAGTATAAGTTCATCAACATGAGAGAAGAGAACTGAGTTTTAGTCAGGATGAATATACAAGCAAGGATCAGATATAGATTTGTGGAATCCCTGCTCTTGCATCCAAGAAGTAAGAGTGTGAAACCAATTGGCGGGAGCTTGTTTTAAGCCATAGAGGGAATTGTTTTAAGATAAGAACCTCCAATTTTCTTTTTGAGCCTTTGGGTCTTCAAATGATAATATTATTGGACATAGGAGCATGGAGAAAAGCGCTTTTCATGTTGAATTGAGTACTAAGATGAGAGTGAAAGAGACCAAATAATAAAGCTATTTTCAAGGATGCTGCTTTACCGGTTGGGGAAAATTTGTCTTGATAATCCAATCCATAAATTTGATTGAATCCTTGGATGCAAATTCAACTTTTGTAGATAAGAGGGTCTCCATGACAGTTGTCTTTGAGACAATACACCCAGGTAGTGTTCAGAGGATTTTTGGGTTCTGGACCGTTATAATCTTCCCACACCTTGAGTGTTTCAATCCCATTGAGTTCATTTTCCATGGAGATTTCCCACTTGAGAGCATCAGCTCACTTCTTGGCCTGTTTGAAGGTTTTTGGTACGTAGTAGTGATGGTATCTGTACCTTTGAGGAGGGTTTAAAGCAGATTGATCTTGGAGAGAGTAACTTGGAATGAATTGATGTGTCAAATCTTTGGAGATGTCTGACTTGGTATTGGTTGAACGGCTGTTTTTATTTTTGGTTTTAAGAGTAGGAGGAGAAGTATTAGGAGTAAATTTATTGGAGGAAAAAGAATCTTTGGATGGTGAGTCAGGTTTGTTTGTGGCGGCAGTAGAATTTAAAGAAGGAAATGGTAAATCATCATTGATTTTGATCTGTGAGGATTCTTCTACTGGATGTGAGTCTAGGGAATTCTTTGATGAGGAGTCAATTTTAATTATTTTGACATGCTTTGTGGAAACAATGGAATTGTCAGGTTTAATTATGCAATATGACAAAAAATAGGGGTTGTAACCCACAAGGGTACCCAGAAGTCCTCAATCCTTAAATTTTTTGCCGCAATTAATCTTATTGTTGAGATATACTACCTTAGACCGTATAGGTTGGAAATAGCTGATAGGAAGACTTTTGTCAACAAAGGATTGAAATGGAGAGGGAGAGTTAGGAGTTTTTGGGATGTGATTCAAGGCAAGACAGGCTGACTAGGCGACTTCAGCCCATATATTGAGAGGAAGTTTGGAGCTTTGGAGGATAGCTCTAATGGATTCAGTGAGTGTATGGTTTGCTCTCTCCACCTTTCCATTTTGTTTGTGGTGATATGGTTCTGAAATCAAGTGCTGAATCAAGCTAGTTTTAAGAAAATCTTTAATTTCAGTAGAAGAGAATTCTCCGCCTCCATCAGTGCAGACAGTAGCAGGAAAAAAGTTTTGTTTTTGTTTTTTTTTTTGATTTAAGATTATTTTGAGTTGTTGGCATGCATTGGATTTGTGTTGGAGAGGTATTGCGGAAATTTAACCAGAAAAGTTGTCAATAATTGAAATGATATAATTCATATAATTCCTGGAAGAGGGAGTGATTGGGCCTATCAAATCAATGTGAAGTTGTTCAAAAGGTTTGGAAGAGGAGTTTGAGGTATTTGTGAAAGAGGATTTTGAAATCTTAGAAAATACGCAGTCTTTGCATTGAAAGTCTAAAATGGTTTTGGATGAAAGTGAAGGAAAAAGATTTTTGAGACGGTACGGACTCACATGTCCAAACAATTGGTGAAGGTGATTAATGTTGTTGAGATCCACATTTTTAAGAGCAATGTGAAAAAATTTGTGAATATTGCCAACATGAGAAGGAGAATTAAGAATAAACAAGTTCTCTTGAATGAATCCAGAGAAAGCCAGTTGCGAATTAGTAGAAAGAAAGAATTGATTTTGAGAAGAGGTAAGAGAGCAGTTTTTCTCTGTAATTAATTCACCAGGACTGATGAGGTTCATCACAAGATCAGGGACCAAAAGACAATTGGAGAGAGACACAACCAAATTTTTCCAAGAAAGTTTGACTGTCCATTTACCCTTGATTGGGAGTTTTGCACCTTAATTTCCTGTGTTGATGAATTCTTCACCTGGGTATTCCTTGAGCTGACAAAAGAAATTAGGGGAGTTGAACATGTGGCAAGAAGCGCCAGATTCAAGGATGATTCTATTCAGAGGATTGATTTCCTTGATCCAAGTAGTAAGAAGCGCTACGTAATGAGCTACTTCTTTGGTTTTTGAACTTGAGTTAAGTGAAGCTCTGTAGCAAGCTTTCAATTCCTTCCACCATTTGGGTGCTAGATGTTCATGAAGATGCCAGCATTTTCCTGCTGGGTGGTCTGGAAACATGGGATTGTGAAATCCTTTCTTGCATCTTTTCTCCAAGGGAACAGGTTTCTTCGGAATACAAGATGAGACAATAGCTGTATTGCTAATTTTGGTTTCCTTGGATTTGACTCTGTTTTTGTTGTTGAGTTGAGTAAGGTGGTTTAAAACAAGATCCATTGTGACTGTCTTATCCGAGTGCATTATTTGTTGATGAAGAAAATGAAGCGTAGGAGGAAATTTGAAAAGAATGAAATAGGATAGAATATCATCAGGGAGATCAATCCCTACATCAATCATTTTATTAAGAGAAATTTTGGTTTCCGTAACAAAGAGATTGATAGAATCGGGTTTGAATTGATGATAGAGGAAATTTTTAAAGACTTGAGCTTGATTGGCAGTTTGAGAAGAAGCAAATTATTCTTTAATGGTTTTCCAAAGAAGTCAAGCAGAGGTGATGTTTGTTGGGTTGACGACATTATTGTGAGTTATGGAATCAATTTGAGAAAGAAGAATCACTCAAGTTTCCATATCATTGACAGAGCTAAGAGTCTTTGAATCATCTTTGAGAGCCTCCTTGATTCCTTTAAGTTTGAGCAACACTGTCATCTTGTCCTTCCAGATAGAATAATTTTCTTCGGATAGCATAGGCACGGCTTGGAGTGCAGCTTTGAGGATAATTTGACAAAAGCCATTGTTTCTGGATCCCTCCATTGGTTTGGTTAGATTTGTTGGGTTGGCTTTGGATTTTAACCGTGTTGAGTAACTGAATGATTATTCAATTTGTATTGAACAAAGAGGGCTAAGCCAGTTGCATTATCAGTATAGAAACAGCAAAAAGGAAGGAAAGACATGAAGAAAGAAAAGGATGTAGAACACAAACATCAAGCATGGAAAAGCTAGGATGTGCGGTGGTTGAGTAGGCTGGATCAGACACTATGAGAATATTGAGGAACACAACAAGGATGAATTTGAAGAGGAGAATATCAATAGTTAGATCAGACATGTATAGAGTATTTGGTAATAGATGATTGTCTTACCAGTCAGAGAATGATGAAGATTGAGTTGAAGAGAGTTAGATTTTAGTTGAGAAGGAGCAAACAAAAAGAAATAAAAAGATAAAGAAAGAAAAGAAAAGAAGAGAAATAAGAAGAGATTTGATCTGATAATGAGTAGTGGTGTTGAGAGTTGAGATGTGACTTGAATTATTTTGAGGTAGTTGTTGGTTCAGAGATCTTCAGAGTTGCTGGCAGGTACATGATTGAGAGAGATAGAAAGGAAAGAGAAGAACAGGGAACATAGTTTTGAAAGACATGGATAGGTTTGTGACAGTGATAGGGTCCACGCCTATGTGGATGTGACAGTAAAGAATAGCATGACGGTAAGAGTACGGAGGCAGAATTATTTAACACAGAGATGCCTTCTTGGGAGTTGGTGGTTGGTAAGAAGCCACCACATGACATATCAGACAAGATGAGTCAAAAGGGATCAAAGCACCATTATGAAGAAAAAAATTATTTCCCTTCTGCTCTACTAATTTCTCCTCCTTGTCCTTCTGGAGTTAAGGACATCTACCAGTACCATGGCCTTCTCTACAACAGTAATAGCAGACTAAGGTGGATTTAGGAACAGAATTGGCAGGTTTAGGGGCAGCTAAAGAGGATATTTTGTGATCTATTTTATTCTCAAAGGACTGAATTAGCTTAGTAATCTCATCTATGGTAGCAGTATTCTTATTGGCCTGAGGGCTTGATTTAGGCCTGCAATTTGCTTCCATCTTGTTCATGATTCTTTTGGATTCTTGGAAGGAAGGAGCATGGACTGGTTCAGTGATTCTGGGCTTTTCAAAATTTAAAGCAGTTTGACCTTTCATGAATTTGTCCACCACATTCCTAAGGACCAGAAAGACAGGGAGTTTGAATCAATTATCCCTAGTAGTGATCATAGATCCAGACTTGACCAATTCATCCCTAATCCTTTCCTGCACTCTGTCATACTGACACCAAACTCAGTCTAACCTCAGTCTAACCCTCAGGCCTGATCTACTTTCTTAGGAACTTCAACCTCAGGGCTCAGGAGACTTACATCAATATGTCTCCAGTAACTATATACCTCAGGGTCTTCATGCAGTACATATCTACATAAAGTCTAACCTCATACTATACACAGATAGACTCCATAGGCTTGCACATACTCAATCTCCCAGGCTCTACTCTACCTCTCTGTCTAACCCATACCTCTTTGGGTTACCTCTCTGTCTAACCCATACCTCTTTGGGTTATCTCTCTGTCTAACCCATACCTCCTCTGTGTGGTTTATCCTTTGGGAATCTTTATGTACATCCTCCTGCAGATTGTATTACATACTCTCTCTACTTAGTACATAGTGTAATGACTCCCATGTACACTGTACATCCTTCAACTGTAATCTCCCAACTTAGACAGCTCAGACCTGGAACCTTGTCCCAATGTAGAAGCAGCCTAACCTAATGTAGTAATATCCCTGATCAGCCCTCTCTTTTACTTAGACTGTTCCCATGACATCATGTGTTTAGTCTGAGCCCCAATCACTTGTATCTCTGTTTTAGTTCCAACCTCTTGTCTATTTAATAAGCCTCCTCTTTCCTCTTCCTGATGCTTCCCCCAAGAAATCAGTTTACTACTTCTTACTAGGAGATATTTCCCAGCAAGTGTCATTTAGCACCATTCAACCCAATCCTCCTCTGCTCCTGTTAGCCTCCTTCAGTAACCTTGCCCCCAAGCCTCCTGTGGGTAGAGACCCCTCTGTGCCAAGCCCTGCTTTCATGTCAGCAGCCCTTGTGACACACTCCTGGCAAAAAAGATTGGAAAAAAAAACTCAAATTTTGTCCACAGTGTCAATGTGATTGTTCCTGATAAGATAAGACTGAATAGGATCCCAAGACTTTCTGAAAGACTGATAACCAGAGGCTGAAGAGACACCACCATTGGAGATCAATTGAGAAACCAGAGCATTCAAGTCCTTTAAGGTAAACCTAGCCACATCTATTTTTCCCCAATAAGCCAACATAGCCTCCTTCAAGAGCCTCCAGTTATGAGTTTTGAATCCATTGAACAATTCAATCACTTCCATAACTTCATCAGAGGAGATAAAAAATTGTAAATGATAGGCCATATCATGTTCACTTGCACCATCCACTTCAGCAGCCATTTCATAGGAGTCAAAAAGTTGTTCCACATTTGTTCCATTGAAGCCTAGGTTCTTGTTCTGGGGTTTGATCTTGACCATCTTGACCCGAACAGTGGTGGAGGGAACAGATTCCATTTTGAAGACAGAGTTCCTAAGGGGATCCAAAAAGAAGAGTTCCAAGGTGGCTCACAAGCGTGGAAAGGGTAGAGTTTCACAAAAACAACAAGAATCCTGCCCAGATGGTGCACAATTGGGAGGACTTACTTCTGGAACAAGTTGCCTCCACGGATCAGATCTGGATGATGACAGAAAAAAGCAAAAAAGAAAAGGATTGGATTGGATTTCAGAGTTGATTCTTGAAGTTGGGACTGTAAATCCCAAGGTTTCTTGTTTGATCCCGGCCCGGGGGACCAAATGTAAGACTCCAAACAGTGCTAGGCCATGGAATTTCTGTGGAGGGAAAAGGTGCTGTTCAGGCTGCCCTCCTGAGTTTTAAAAAAATATTTAAATGTAACCAAGATCAAGTTCCAGAACCTGGTAAATGAGGAATCAAGGAGTAAAGCATAAAGATGATAGTAGTTTTGTAGCAATGGAACAGCACTATCTGAGCCAAGATTATGTGAGAAAAACTTGGATAAAAGAAGCTAAAGTTTGTTCAAAGTTCAAAGAACAAAGCTTTTGCATGTAAACAACTCCCACAAGCTAATAACTCTGGTTTTCAGCAGAAGATTGGGTATGATCAACTCAAACCCAACCAACCTCCAGGTTCTCAATGAACCTGCCCAACTCTCCGCAATCAAGCGCTTGAAGGGTACCAGATAACTAAGGGTGGCTGTACAAGACAAAGCACTATGTTTAAGAAGCTCTAAAAGCAAACAGTAAACTGATTTGAAGCAAGGATAACCTCAACACTTCTCAAGGAACTCAAGAGTATTCTGGCATAATGCAACTCTAAAAAACATAAGGGAAGTATAACACTCCAGGTCTTAAGATTAATAAGACCTTTTCAATCAATTTTGATTGTCTCCAGAAAGATGAGCAAGGAGGGATCAAGACCAGTAGGGTCAGAGAAAGGGATCAAGGAGTGTTATAACACACTCAAGAATTCCAACAGACAGAATTCTCTTCAACCAGAAAGGATTATTGGTTGGTGATAAGGATCAGGCCACAGAGGGGCAAAGACTAAGGATCAATGGATCAGGGGGCAATCATAGATATATCCAGGATGAGGATGAGGATCAGATTTCAATGATGATGGGGGGGACGTATGCACACACTCCCATTGATATTTTGAAAAAGGCAGGGGAGAGCCCCTCCTTTTATGGGCCACGGGTCCCTGTAGACTATTTACAAGAGATACTACAAATAGAGTGGAAAACAAGTTTTTTTCAAATAAATGATCAGGTCCAGAAAAGCAAACAAGTGATGATGAACAGAACACAACTTGGATGTGTCATAAAAAAATGAACACAGAAAAATAAGTGGGAATTGAGGATGAACAAATAAAAACAACAAAAAAAAGAGGCTGGCCAGAGGTCAGAGTTGGCCGCAGCTGGTGATGAAGGACAGGTGAGGATGCCCACGCGAGACCAAGCTTGCGGCCAGAGGAGGTTCAGCCGCCCAATTGGGCAATGCAAGGTGGAAATGCAACAAGGTTGCTGTTGAGGATTTGTCCAAAGGCAATTGGGGGGATTGGTTGATTGATTAAGGGTGACTGATCACCTTTGATGGATTGGTCATCCTTGTTGATAGCTTGATTGGGGTTGCAATCAAAGGATGGGAGCAAGTTGGTGGATTGGCGGGGATTGGATGGGTGAGCGGATTGGACTGGAGATTTTCCAAATACAATCAGTCTTGAGATGCTCAGCAATCATTCAAATCAAGGTGGGGGAGGTTTGAGGAGCTGTTGAGGTCGCGGCGAGATGAGGAAGAGTGGCCGCAAGTGATTGGTCAACGGTCAATTTTCCTTGCAACATTGAGGCAATCAAGCGTGATCAGTTGATTGATAAGTGCAACCAATCACTCGCAGATTGGTTGTTGATAATGGATTGGTTGGAGTATTGGTTGATGATGAGCTGAGGTGGAGGAGGGATGAAGGATGGATGGACTGATGATCATCAACCAATCAGTTGGATTTGATTGGTTGGTGATTCTTGGCTGAGGTGAACCAATCAACTTTGGAAAATCCAAATGGCAATGCTGGGGGGTGCAGTGATGATGAGCATTGGATGAAGCAAGCAAATTTGCTTGCAACCAGCCCTTGGCCTAAAAGGGAAGGAATACCATCAGAGAGGGGAGGTTTGAACACACAGCCTGGGAGCTTGAGCAACCCATTTCCTGTCCTAAAAGACTAGGAGAAGGAAGAGCTGGAAGTTTGGGAACTTGATATGGGAATCATTCCGGATCAAAAAAGTTTTTTTTTTTTTTTCTTTTTTTTTTTTCTTTTTCTTTTTTTTCTTTTCTTTTTTCTTTTTTTTTTTTTGAGGATGAGGATCTAAATGGAGGCTATAGAAAAGTTCATAAAAATTTTACTTTTTCCATACTGGTCCAGAAGTGTCCCAGATTGGGCACCACAACATCCCTCAGATAGCAGTCAATCTCATGTCATCAGGACAGCTGCTCAATCAGGGGTGCTTGTTGCATTTCTATGGTCCCAAGGAGTTTGCCATCAACTTCAAAGGTAACACTGTCCTCACAGGTGTGTCACACGACCACCCCACGTACTATAGGGCAATTCTTAGATGATCATGAGCGCAAAGGAATACCAAGTGCGAGGGCAAGTGCAAATAGCAAGACCCAGTTGCAAAGTGCAAACTTGGTTATGCCACTCAACAAACGGCGAGATGAATGGAATGTGTTCCAAAGAAGGAAACTCAACCTGAGTCCAATGTGATAACTAGGTTGCAGAAAAATGCAAGAATGTATGAAATTAACTAACTGAGGAGACAATCATCAGGGAAGGGGATAGCCCTTATAAGGTAATCCAAAGTGACTAGATACAACCTGGTGATGAGCTAACTACAGTTGAAGCGGTGAGGCAATGAATGACAGGAAAGGGATAGGAAATGAAGCAGTGGTATAGATCCAAGGTCTTAGCGTAAGTGCGAGACAATAGAATCTGAGCGTACAATTGCATGACAAATTGGGATAGGAGCAAGTGACGTTGAAGGTAATGCAAATGAGAGGCAATAGTGTATGCAGGGTAGGGACTAGTCCAATTGTGAACTATACAGTATTGATGGCTTGGTTAGACGTAGATGCAAGCTAACAAACAATGCATGACCAAAGATGGAAGTCCAAGGCTGTTGATTGGCCAGGGAAGGAGATTGGATCTCATAATGGATGGCCAACCGTTATGGAGTTAACCGCAAAGTTTGCAAGTAAATACTGAGTTGGTTGCCAAGATTGGAAGGTCAGCGCGAGCCAGAGGAAATAGCGGATTGCACCATTGATGTTGTGCTTTTATTTGTGTCACACTTTTAGACTGAGGTAGATGGTACTGAGGAGAGGACATGTTGAAGTGGTGAAGACAGTAATCCTTACGTGCGAAGCGTGACAGTTGCCCGGGTATAAAGACGCAAGCTCCTGCGAGCGTTCAGGTAAATTTTCCCATTGATTTCAAGTTGTTTAATTATAACTGTATACCCTTATACGTTACTTAATTTATTACCCAATAGATTTATAAATTTTATAAAAATGTTGTCATTGTCATCCCGCCGTTTCAAAAACTGTATTTGCCGCAACAAGCAATGTATTCCTAGTACTGCCATCCAAGGCCTTCAAGGCAAATGCAAGCAATGTTGCCTTTGCAAGGTGGCATGCAACTTCCCTATAAACGTTGAGTTGACTGTCAAGGGTCCTTTGGAATCATCAAGGGAGATGCAAAGTCATAGGTCCGCGCCAAGGGTTAATTACAAGATACCACCATTGCCAGAGATCAAATACTTGGGGACTCGAGTTCCTGGTGAGTACTAATCTTGACTGACTAATGAACTTGAAATAGTAACTAATTGTTTGCTTGTTTGCTAGTGTTGCCCCGTTTTCCAAGATATACTACCAACACACCACCACCACCACCTTACTGGGGACCGCCAACTGAAATCCCTGGGCCCCAGATGAATGCCAAGGTGCAAGGCAAGGTGTTGGGTGCGGAGCCGGTAGGAGTTATAACCAAGGGAGCAAGGGAGGAGGAAGAAAACAAAGCGGGAAGAGAAGCGTGGAAATGGAGGAAACGGAAATGGAGAAAGCAAAAATGAAGCGGGTGAATTAGAAGAAGGGAATGAAGGAGATTGGACAGAAGGAATGGAGGGCCGAGGCGAAGCAGATCCGGTGCGAATTGTAGGGCCGGTCAAAACGGATGCGAGGCGCCTGACAGACAATATTGGAGAAGGCACGTTGGGTGGCCAAAGGAAGAGAGCGTATGAAGAGCTCTTGGAGGAAGGCGGATGGAATGCTTGGCCAAAGCAAGCTTGGGTTGCAAGATGCGAGGAGATTTTCAAGAGGCACATCGTAACGGAAGTGCTGGTTCTTCAAAGAATGTCCGCATTGATCAACAATGAAGACCTGGATACCTTTTGATCCATGGTTGTGGAATTGATGGCAAATTGGGAGGATGCGGAAAAATAAATAAAAGAAACTTTGTAATTTGATATTTTTTTTTTGTTATTATAAATAGAAATATTATTATTATTTTTTTTTAATAATAAGGAATGAAGTTTTTTTTTTTATTTAGTGGAAATGAAAGGAAAATGAGAAAAGAATAACACAGGAGGAATTTAACTGATGGGATGATGGTGTAAAATAAAATGGGTTTGGATGAGATGGAATATGAGATGAAATGAGATTGAGTAAGATAAATGTGGAATGGAATGAAATGGGATTGGATGGGATGAAATGTGGAATGGAATGGAATGGGATTGGATGGGATGAAATGTGGAATGGAATGGAATGGAATGGAATGGGATTGGATGGGAAAGAATCATGATTTTCAAGGTTTGCAAGGGTAGCTTGCATGGAAGTCTTGAATCAGATCGGGTGAATTGCAAAGGTGATGGGCTGGTTCCCACAAGGTGCAATATTTATTGGACTGGAAGCCAGACCATTCAACGAGGTATTGAAGTTTTCCTTTGCGTAACCTTGAATCTAGAATACGGCTTACTTCCCACTCTTGATGATTGAGGACAGTGACCGGTTCAGGAGGGGGATGAGTCTTGCCCGGGTATAGGACTCAAGCTGGCTCTAGGAGAGACACATGAAAGACCGGGTGGATAACTTGCCATTTTGCAGGTAAAGTAAGTTTATAGGGGTTAAGGGAGATGACTGATTCTACTTTCAAGGGGCCAAGCTTTCTTTTGGAGAGTTTGCAAGTTGGGCGAGTGCTGCAAATGTTGCGAGGACCGAGCCATACTTGATCTCCTACTGCAAAGGTTGGAGCCAAAGTGCAAGATCGGTCTGCTTGCTCCTTATAGTGCTGGTTTGCTTCTTTGAGGTTGGTTCAAAGTTGCGATTGAAGGGCTTCAATTTGTTCAAGGTAATTGGTAGCAGGTTGAGAAGGTGCTACGTGAAGGGAAGAGAAAGTTGGGTTTCTACCATAAAGAGTTTGGAAGGGAGACTGTTTGGTGGAGGAATGAGTGGAGTTGTTGTAGGCAAATTTGGTAGTGGGAGCCATTGCAACCAGTCGTCTTGTTCATAGGCAACATACATTCAAAGATATTTTTTGAGAATCTGATTAACTCGCTTGGTTTTCCCATCTGTTTCTGGGTGGTAAGCGGTTGATAAATTGTGAGTAATCTTCAAATGTTGGCATAGCGAGGGCCAGAAGCCTGAGACAAACAGAGATCCACAATCACTAACTATATTATCAGGGAGGCCATGTTTTGAAAATACATATTCTATGAACAAGTTAGCTAAGTCTTCTGAAGAGGCTGTCACATTACTGCGTAAAAATAAAGCCATCTTTGAGAAGCAATCTACTATTACTAGAATAGCATCATATCCATTAGAAGAAGGTAATTGAGTGATGAAATACATAGACAGCGAGTGCCAAGGACAAGGCGGAATTGAAAGTGGCTGGAGCAGCCCATACTTCCGGTGTTTCAAGGACTTGTTACGATTGCAATCATAGCACGCACTAACATAGTCTTTTACTTCTTTGGTCATACCAGGCCAGTAGAAGTCTCGTGCAATCAATTTGTAGGTTTTATCCTGCCCATGATGACCAGCAAGCGGAGAATTGTGCCGTGACTCAAAGATATCTAACTTAATGCAAGAATTATCTGTTACTACTATACAATTATCATAAACTAAAAAGTCATTATCATCAATACTGTAACTACTATCTAATAAGTTTGCACTTTTGCAAAGTTTGATGCACTTGGGGTTGTCGCATTGAGCTTGTCGGAGTTCGGAAGCCAAATCTTGTAAGCAAGCGATGATTGAACTGAGTTGGGCAGATTGGGTTGAGAAGAGTGTCCTAACGTTTTCAGGGTTGTTTTTGGCAAAGGTGCTCCCCCCCTGGGTAAACGTCATCCCAATGTGATAAAGAATCAGGAACTATCACTTGTTTCCCAGGACGGTAGGTGATCGTAAAGTGGAACTTGGAGAGGTATTCGGCCCATTGTGCCTGTCTACATGTGAGGACTTTTGAACTCATGAAATACTTCAAAGAATTATGATCAGTTAAAACCTCAAAGGATTCCCTAAGACTCAAAAGGTATGAACGCCATTTCTACAAGCAATAAACAATTGTGAGGAGTTCCTTGTCATAAATCTCATAGTTAAGCTCTGCAGCAAGCAACTTGCAAGACTCAAAAGCTACGGGGTGAAAGAGAGAAGTGGAAGAAGAAAACTGCAAGATGACTCCTGCAATCGCATAGTTGCTTGCGTCTGTTTTGACAATAGTGTGAGCTAGCTTGTTCAAGTGAGCGGGTATTGGAGCAGTGGTGAATGCTTTCTTCAGAGCTTTGAACCATAAAGCAGCTTGTTTGGTAAAAGCAAAAGGAGTTTCTTTTTGAAGAAGGTTAGTAAGATTCACGGTTTTTTTGGCGTAACGCGCAATAAACCTTCTATAGAAATTACTGAAACCAAGGAAAACTTGAAGAGATTTAACCAAAGAAGGTGGGGGCCAGTCCAATATGCGTTTGCTTTTGGCTGGGTCCATCAATAGTCCTTGCTGCGAGACTACGACACCTAGAAAATGAAGTGAAGAGGAATGGAACTCGCACTTAGAGGCTTTTGCAAACAGGTCATTCTTGCAAAGTTGCTGTAGCACCTCTTGTACATGTGCAATGTGATCTTTGAGGTTTCTTGAGTAGACTAGTATATCATCGAGATATACCACGAGGTATTTACCTAAAAGATTGGAGAAAATGTTGTTGACAAAATGTTGAAAAGTGGAAGGAGCGTTACAGAGGCCAAAAGGCATGATGGTATACTCATAACTGCCAAACCGGGTTCTCATTGCAGTCAAATACTCATGACCTTCCTTAATGCGAATTAGGTTATAGGCACCTTGTAGGTCTAACTTCAAGAAATAAGTAGCTCCATGGAAGAGGGTAAGGAGATGTGACATAGGCAGTACTGGATAGGCATTCTTCCGGGTTACCTGGTTCAGTTTCCTGTAGTCAACACAAAGGCAAAGTCCGCCGTCCTTTTTTGGAACAAATAGGACAGGTTAACAGGTGTTTGAATTGCTTGGTCAAAGAAATCCTTTTGCTACATTTTCCGCAATGTAGTCTTGAAGCGCAATTGATTCTTGCGTCAAGAGAGAGTAAACTGGTCCTGGTGCCGGAGGTGGGCCAGTAAGTTTGATCTTGTGATTGTAAGGACGGGATGGAGGCAGTTTATCTGCTTTTGCAGCTGAAAAGACGTCAGCAAAGTCATGATAAACCAAAGGTAAAGACTCTTGAATGATTTCTAAATCTTCAATCTTGTCATCTTTGAGCACCGGATTGGAGGTGCTTGCATGGTGCAAGAGGATTAGGGAGCTCAAAATACACCGTTTGGTTGGTGTCTGTTTCTCTTCAAAGGAACAGGAAAGAGGTAATCTGGATAGGTAAGCAATAACTCCTAAATCTGAAGAGGGAATTTGAGAATGAAGGTCAGGATATTGCAAATCTCCTGGCAGAAACGTGTCATCCAACTCAATGACAGTGTCAGGTAGGCTGTTTAAATCCTGATTGACAGAAAGGTTAGTGTTCTGGGGGTGCAAGGTTTGAAGGTTAATTACTCCTTCTTGCCAATTCAAATCCAGATTCCAGTAAACTAGGAAATCATGGCCTAGAATGGTATTGTCCATTCTGGGTATAGCCAGGACAAATAAATCCCATTCAAAGCTGGGGAAATTGGAAAATGCGAAGGTCCATTTTGCCTTTTGGGAAACCCAATAAGATGGTTCAGTCGCACTACTTACTAAATAGATAGGAAATTTATCTATCTTGGAACGCGTAAGATTTTTGGAGGTGGCAAAAGATTCACTGATGAAGGAAACATTAGCGCTGGAATCAAGTAATACTTGATAAGTAGTGTTGTCGGAATGAAATAGGATAAATCTTGAACTTGGAGCACCTAGTGACTTGCAAGTGCAAAGATTTACTCGCGGTGATTTAGATAATGTGTATTTTTCCTTGCAAGTATCAGAAAAACTACAAGCTAATTTTTTGACTGCTTAGCCGCTTCACGCGCTAACTGCTTTGCACAGCTGTAGGCATCATGCTTTCCTCCACAATACATACACAGCCCGTTCTTTTCCCTTTGCAGCCTTTCCTTGCTTCAAAGCATCCCGGTTTCTTTGTCCAAGAACTTTGGAGTTTTGGCGACAGCTTTCCCTTTCAAGTTGGAGTTCAAAGTTGGGGTTGGTTTGGATGGTTTTGGGTTCCTTGTGTTGTGCTTTGAGGAGTTGTCCACCCTTGGAGCCAAGGTGGACGGTCCATGGTTGTTTCGCCGAGAGCGATTCTTGTCATGATAGCCATTATCAAGCTCAATCACTCAATCGATTAGCTGCTGAAGCGAGGTTGTCTTATGACCCCCAACTGCGAGCTGTTTGATTAAGCGTGCCGGTAAACCCTTTTGGAAATGGAATAGAAGAGCAACCTTGTTCCACTGGATGCAAGACTGCAAGATTTGAAAATGAGAAATATAAACAGAAGCTCTACTATTCTCCTTCATAACTAAACTATTAAGTTTGTATTTGGCGTTTCGAACTTCATTGGGATCACCAAACAGGGTGAACAGTTGTTGTTTGAACCTGTCCCAGTTGTTGAGAATACAAGTGGGACTGTTGTTGGACAAAAGTTTGAGGTAGGGTTTGAACCGCTGCAAGGCTCTTCCTCCTAAGAAGGACAAAGCATACATAACTTTATGTCTATTGAAAGGAAAATTGTTGGAGTCATTTGAAAAGATGATTTTACAAGACTGCATGTAGGATCTAAGCTTATGAGGGTGTTCTCCTGTAAAGTGATTGGGTTGTTTCATGCCCGGAGTGCGAAAGCTAGGAGTGCTTGGACTAGATTGCTGGGAACCATGAGTGAGGGCCTGGATCAATGTTGAAAGCAGGGTCGGAGCATTGGGCTTGGGAGCAGTAGTGCAAACCCCTGGTCTACCACGACTCAAGGTTTCATTGGAAGAATGGTTGGAGTCTGCAAATTCCGCAAGAGGGTCCGACCCAATGGATCTCATCATTGTAAGGGGCAAGGGAAGCGTTCCCGGTTGAGCGAGTACATGACATCAAAAAAGAAGAAGTCTACTATAGGTTGGCAGGCTACAATAGATGAGTTGAGTTAGTTAATTTACTGTCACACAACCACCCCACGTACTATAGGGCAATTCTTAGATGATCATGAGCGCAAAGGAATACCAAGTGCAAGGGCAAGTGCGAATAGCAAGACCCAGTTGCAAAGTGCGAACTTGGTTATGCCACTCAAAAAACGGCGAGATGAATGGAATGTGTTCCAAAGAAGGAAACTCAACCTGAGTCTGATGTGATAACTAGGTTGCAGCAAAATGCAAGAAAATATGAAATTAACTAACTGAGGAGACAATCATCAGGGAAGGGGATAGCCCTTATAAGGTAATCCAAAGTGACTAGATACAACCTGGTGATGAGCTAACTACAGTTGAAGCGGTGAGGCAATGAATGACAGGAAAGGGATAGGAAATGAAGCAGTGGTATAGATCCAAGGTCTTAGCGTAAGTGCAAGACAATAGAATCTGAGCTTACAATTGCATGACAAATCGGGATAGGAGCGAGTGACGTTGAAGGTAATGCGAATGAGAGGTAATAGTGTATGCAGGGTAGGGACTAGTCCAATTGCGAACTATACAGTAGTGATGGCTTGGTTAGATGTAGATGCAAACTAAAGAACAATGCATGACCAAAGATGGAAGTCCAAGGCTGTTGATTGGCCAGGGAAGGAGATTGGATCTCATAATGGATAGCCAACCGGTATGGAGTTAACAGCAAAGTTTGCAAGTATATACTGAGTTGGTCGCCGAGATTGGAAGGTCAGCCCGAGCCAGAGGAAATAGCGGATCACACCATTGATTCTGTGCTTTTATTTGTGTCACGCTTTTAGACTGAGGTAGATGGTACTGAGGAGAGGACATGTCGAAGTGGTGAAGACAATAATCCTTAAGTGCGAAGCATGACAGGGTGTCATCCAGGACAATCTTCTGATGATTAGAGCCTTTGCACTTCCACAATCCAAATAATCCCACGCTTTTTTCACACTCACCACTCTTCACAAGCGCTTTGGACATCCTCACCTTGATCAAACCAAGCTGCTTTCAAAAGAATTTCCCAAAATACAATGGAAGGAGCTTGCCTGCAAATCCTGTGTTCTTGTAAAAATTCATTGCTCTCCCTTCAAAAGTCACATTCTCAATTGCTCCAAACCTTTTGCTTGTCTCCATGCCAACGTGTGTGTTCCAATAAATCCTGTCTCTAAGACAGGTAACCGCTACTTCCTCCTCCTCACCAACAAGTTCTCTTGCTTCAAAACTTGTCTTCCCATCAGATTGAAATCAGACGTTGCCAATGAGATAATCAAATTCATCAGAGTTCACTTCAACCAATTCAGATACCACATAAATTTTTCCACTCTGACAATTGTTGAGAATTTTCGAACTCAAAACTCTCAAGCTTCCTCTCATATTCCAGAATTGTACACATGACCTTGGAACCTTACACTTCACAACATAATCCAATTTCCAAGCAAGGAAATTGCACAATAGTCAATTCCGCCAGAACTACAATCATCAATATGTCCGTTTCAACAGAGCTATGGGATCAAATTCTTGTTGGATTCTGTGAAATCCTCAATCTCCTACCTTCCAAACACTCAAAAACGAGTCCCTCAGAATGGTGGCATGGCATCAAACCTAAACTCAGCTTGATCAGAATCCTGGGATCGAAGGCAATAGTTCTGAATCTTTGTCATCATCTGGAAAAATTTGAGAAGAAAGTTTGGGAGGGCATCTTATTAGTTCACAACCTGCAATTTAACTCCTACCTGATCTACGTTCCAGAACTTGGAAAAAAAATTGTTTCTAAACATGTTAAAATCCTTGAAAATGTTAAGTTAACTGAATCTCCTACTCTTCCTGAAAATCCCTTGAAACCCTCATTCAATCCTAACTCTTATCTCCTTGACACCCTTTCCTCCATGAACCATGATCATTCCACTCATTGCTCCTCCACTCCCCTCATTAACACAACTCCCATTGAACCATCTCAGGCTTCAGAAGCCAAAATAAATCCCAACTCTCCTACCGGATCCTCCCACTCCAACCAGTCTCCCACAGAATCCTCCGACAACAAAAACATCATCAACCAGCTTGCTCCATCATCCATGACTCTAAGCGACCGCTCAAACATCCAACATCCTCAACAATATGGTTTTCTGTCCAGACCTGTTCCCCAAAACTACAAAGAAGCAAAACGCTCCCCCAACTTCAAAAATTGGTTTAAGGGCATGAAGACCAAACTTGATGGGATAGAAATCATGGGTTTTTGGACCGGCTGCCATTCCCTTCCAGATGTTAAAAAGGCTTTGTTGACTATTTGGGTCTATCAACTCAAATCCAGTGCCAAAAACAATGGAGTCATATTCAAAGCTTGCATATGTGTTCAAGGCTTTTGAAAGCTGGAATTCATTGATTATGGAGAGACCTATGCGCCAAATGGTCAAATCACCACCCTTCAAACATTATTTGTTTATGCGTTCCATCACAAGCTTCAAATTACTCAAATGGATGTGAAGTCTGCATTCTTGCATGCCACCCTGGATGAAGATATTTTGATCAAGACTCCTCCCAGTTAAAACACTCCCTTTTCCTACCTCAAACTAAGTAAGGCGTTATAAGTTCTGAAACAGGCACCAAAGAGCTGGTTTGATACTCTGAAACATTGGATTCTCAACCAAGGTTTCATGACGTCCTCCGCCAATCCCTGTCTGTTCAACAATCAACTCTCCCAAACCTTTATTTTCTGCTACTTCAATGACCTGGTGATTATAGGAAATTCTCAGGAGCTTCAAACTCAACTGAAGACAAAGTTTTCCATTTCACATGAAGGTCCTCTCTTCAAGATCCTTGGCAACTACATCACTGAGTCGCCACCAGGACCTGTTTTCACCAGCCCAATTACATTTACACAGATTTGACCAAACTTGGACTATTAGAATCCAAACCCATTAATACACCAGTGACTCCCAGAATTGCTCTCAAGCCTGCTACCAAAACCAAAGCCTCTGCCTTCTCTGACTTGAACATCAATTACCGCTCTTTGACTGGTTTCCTCAACTTCATCACAAAGTAAACTCAACCAGATCTCTCCTAAGCCGTATTGTCCCTGTCTCTTTTTAACGCAAAACCCGGATGCTTGAACTGGATGGAAGCTAAACATGCTTCGCAATACATCAAAACCACTCGCAATCTAGCTCTGCATCTGAAGAACAATTCCTTCAACTTTGATCTCAAGACTTGGAGTGATTCTGAAGGTGGAAACAAGCCGTCTCACGTAGAAGCCACACCGGCTACTTGGTCCTTCTTTATGGCTGTGCCATCTCTTGACATAGCAAGCTTCAACCTACAGTCTCACTATCCTCAATGGAAGGAGAAATCAAATCACTAGTCCTTGCAACTCAAGAGAAAATCTGGATACTGAATTTTATAAAAGAACTGAAACCTTCCATCTCCCTCACTCACTGCTCACACATCAACAATAAGGCGCTGAAAAATCTCATAAATTCAGAATATCACCACAGCGCCCTCAAGCACTTGGGAATTCATATCAAATGGTATCAAGAGCAGAAGGATTTTAAATATCTTGTCACCAATCTTGTGCCCTCTGAATCAATTTTGGCTGACCCACTAACCAAGCTGGCTATAAAACCCTCTGTCAAAAATCTCACATCTATCCTACTTCAACCTCTCATCTGAACACGGCGGTGTGTTGAAAGGAAATCACAGATGACCATTCTCTCAGCACACCTCCACCACTCAAATCAACATGTCACTTACTTTTCACACTCCTTTGCCTCGCGCGCTACCACTTGTTTCACCCCAAGACACTCAAGGCCACCACTCCAGGACCTTGTCTAATCTCCCTCTTCCATTTTCCTCCCTCGAAAGCTTCCTCATCCACTCGGGCCCATCCGCTTCCGCTGATTTGCTTCCCTCTTTGCTTCCCTTCATCCGCTTCCCTTCCAATCCGCCTCCCTCTCTCATCCACTCCCTTCCTCCAACTTCTTGATTCTCTCACTGCTTTGATCAACCTCTCTCCTCCCTCTCCTTTCTTGCCTCTCTCAATCTAACTCAATTCTTGCTCTCAACTTCATCTAGAATCAGTGGCCAATCCCTCCGCTCAAATCACCTCAACATCAAACTACCCGGATGCTCATTTTCATCACTACCAATTTCCTTTCTTTGTTGTTCACATGTGAGGTTGTCTGCAAACTGTGATCTCAATCAACTGACCTATTACGCTATTTTCTTTTCCTTGAAATTTTGATTAGACCTTGATTCCGTCTCTCCTACTACCTCCTCATCTCTCACCATGCTTTACACTCTGTTGTCCTTAAGTATCATTTCTTCCTCTCAGTTAGCACGGAGTGAGAATTCTTATTCACAATTGTTCTTATGTCTTCTGTCCCTGATTCTTTCTTTTATCTGATCAACTTTCTTGTCTTAGTCTGTTGGTCCAGGGAATTAGATAATTTTAGCTCTTCATACCAAACTGTCACACAAGCACCCAATGTACTATAGGGAAATCTTAGGTGATTTTAAGCACTAAGGGAGAGACTGAGTGCCAGGGAAGATGAAAGTTAGCAAGGCTAACTGCAAAGTGCAAACTTATGATTTGGTGGATCAACAAACAGCAAGAGGAATGAAGTGTTCCAATAGAAAGGAGACAAAGCCAAGCCCAATGTGATGACTGGATTTAGAAAATTCAAGAATGTATGAAATCAGCTAAATGAGGGGCAAATCTTCAGGCAGGCAACACAGCCCTTATAAGGTAATCCAAAGGTGGCTAGATACAACCCAATGTATGGTCAACTACAGCTAGAGAGAGCTGAGGAAATGAATGACAGGAATGGAATGGGAAAATTAAATAAAAGTAAAGTTGTTTCAAAGGTTGTGGAATAAGTGAAAGACAATGGAATATGAGTCTACAAGGATGTAATAGATGAGACAGGAAAGAAGTAAATGTGAAGATCCAGCTTATGCAGGGTAAGGTACTAGTCTATTTGCAAACTATACAGTTGGTGTGGTTATTATGAGTGCAAACAAGTGTGAGTGCATGACCAAGAATGGTAGTCCTAGGGTTGATGATACCCAGGGTAGAAAAGCAAAGATAAAATGGATGGTCAACCATTATTAGAGTTAACTGAAAGATTCACAAGTATATAATGTGTCAGTATTCTAGCTTCAAAATTTTTCATGCATGTTTCCTTTGAATAGCAAGTGGTTGGTTGATACTCCAGTGGCATCCACTTATGAAGTCCAAAGTTGATGGTTGGCTCCACACATGAACTATCACATCCCACCAGTAACAGACATTGAATTCCTGGGAATACAGAAATTTAGGTGAGCAAGGCTAGAGACCAACTGAATGAAAGAAAAAAAACTAATATGATATAATTGTTTTCCTTCTTAGTATTACCAAGGTTCCAAAGATACAAAACTAATACACCACCACCACCACCACCACCACCACCACCACCACCACCACCACCACCACCACCACCACCACCACCACCACCACCACCACCACCACCACTGTATTATGGGCCATCAACCAAGCTTCAAGCAAGCCAAATGAATCCAAAAGTGCAAAGTGAAGTTTGATGTGAAGAACAAGTTGTGGAAACAACCAAGGAGACAAGTGAAGAGAAAAATGAAACAGAAGGATGAAATGAACTGGGAAAAGAGGGAGGAAATGAAGGAAATGGAGGTAATAAAGAGGTAGAAGGAAACAAGGAAACACAAGAGGAAGGGAGTGGAGGAAAGGTGGACAGGGATGGAGTGGAAGGAAATGGGATGGAGGTCCAAAGCAAGGGGAGCCAAGTGCAATTCATGGTGCCAGTCAACACTGATGCAAGGCAGCTGACTGGAAATGGGGGAGAAGTTTTGTTGCAAGTTCAAAGGAAGAGATCCTATAAAGAGCTCTTGGATGAGGATGAATGGAATGCAAAACCAAAGAGGGCTTGGACTGCAAAGTGTGAGGAGATCTTTGAGAAACATTCAGTTACACCGGTCCTGGTCTTGCAAAGGATTTTGTGGATAATAAATGAGGAAGATTTTGGATGAATTTAAATCATTGGTAATTGAGTTAACAGAAAATTGGGACAAGGAGGAAAAAGAAAGGAAGGAAACTTTGCAAATTTTTTAATTGTTTTATAATATTTATAACTTTTATTTATTGTATACTATTATGATTATTATTATATATATGTATATTTTTTTAATGGATAAGAATTTTATTACTTGGAACATGAAATCAAATAATTTCAATAAGAGAAAAGAAAGGAATTTAAGAAAAGGAAATGAAAAAAGGAAATTTAATTAAATGGGTGATGAGATTGTATGAGATGGGATAGGATGGAAATGTGGAATGGGATTTGAAGGGATGGAATTAACATTGGCAATTTTTGCAAGGGTAGTTTGCATGGAAATCTGAAACCAAATCAGGAGAGTTTCAAAGGCAATGGTCTGGTTCCCACAAGATGCAATCTGTTTAGGTATAGGATTCTTCCTTTCTTTTTGTTTGTGTGTCTCCTAAGGTTTCTTCCTTTCTTGTGCCTTTGTGTCTCCAACTACTTTTACTCTGGCCACCTCTGTTTAGCCTACAGCACAGTTCACAGCTGAAAAAACACAGAATGCCTGGTTCCTGCACTATATTTTCAAGCGGGAAAACTCCATTCTCAAGCAGGCAAGACTTAAATAGATGCCTTGCTGACTCAGGTCTTGAGATGTTTTCCTTGTATGATTTTCAAATTGTTCCACCTACATCTTGGGATGCTGAGAACAGCAAACACTCCTCTTCAAATCACCCTTTCTTAACTCTTAATGTGCTTAAGTCTGGGTGTTCTTTTTATCTCTGTGGGTTCTTCTTTATCAATCTCTGTCTCAGTGCCCCTGTACAGCTTACTATACTTAAAACCTCAGCCCCTCTCATAGTTGTGCTGAGTCTTTCATTGAAGGTGAACCCACTAGTTGTTTTCCTTTCCTTCAATCTCTCTCATCCTGACTGAAATGCATCTTTTATTTAAGTCTAAATGCAACAGATTTACAGTACCAAGCATTTCTCCTTAGAAGACTCATCATGAATGACCAGGAGGAGGGCCCAAATCTAAACATACCTCTGCTCACAGAATCAAATTACCCAGCTTTGTTTTTGCAAATCAAAAGCTACTTATGCAGGAAAATATTTCTCAAACTCATAGAAGAATTTGATCCCTCTCAGATTCCCAATGCTTCCCAGAAGAAGAGAATATACAAGGCTGTAGACATAATAATTTGGAACCTAGGCAACACCGCTTTTGATGCAGTGTTCAATCACACCAACAAAGCCAATCACAAGGCAATTTTGGAAGCCATAAACAAAAGATATGCCTCCCAGTCATCCAATAATCAAGGATGCCTGTGGCTGAGCTTTGTTTTCTATCAATAGAAGGGAAACCTCAACCAGTACATCAAAAAGTGTGGCAAAATCATTAATGAACTCTGTCAGCTTGCTACTAAATACAGAGCAAAACTGTCAAATAGTAACACAAAATATGAAAAATAAGAATACCTCAATTAAAAAAGCAAGGAGTGAGAACTCCATAAATACTGTTACAGGAATGGATCCCTCACCCAAAATCAGGTAGGGTCACTCACTGACCCCACCCTTGAATTCCAAGTCCTTATATTTTTAAAATAATTAAAAAGAAAAGTACTGGAAATTACAACACCTGTAAGGCACTTTTTGGCAATTCTAACATTTCACACGTATTGTCACGTATAGGGTTTACACCTAAAATTCACTCAGAATTGAGGTGTTGTGTATATTTTAGGAGTTACACGCGGAAATGTGTTATGTCACAATTCCCGCGCGCAGCCCCGCATCATTACATAACCCTACGTACTAGCAGCAGCAGGATCCCGCGTACTAGAGACCCGCGCGCAGCTGATTCTGCCATGCACGCAGGGGATCCTACCCCGAGCGCATCTGTACTACTGATCCCTGCGCCTGGATCAGTCGTGACTAATCTGACAACTAGGTGACGCTCAGAAGAGCTACAACCTAGTTAGGGTTGCCTAGTATATGTAACAAACGGAAATATGCATTAATAATGATCTAAAAAGATCAAAAATTAAATAAAATCAATGAAAATTAATTTTTAAACATTTTTTTAATAATAAATCAAAGATCAAGGACTACCATGTAAACCACGGATCTTGATCTTTGAAGACCACAAAACACTACAAGAAGTGTTCATAAAAATTATTAAAAATTATCTAAATGATCAGCAGATGACGGAAAATTAGTGAACATCCACATATGCACGCTTCAAAGCAATATCAATAGTACAAATGAAGGATGAGTACAGAATGATCAAATTTATTCCATAACTAATTAACAGATCCTGTGGCTAAAATAGTACAGAAATCCAGCAGATCTAAGGACAGCTGATTGACAGCACCAAGTAGACGTGCTTATCCTTCCCTGACTGGCTTTCCAGCCTCATCCCACGAGCAGAACCCTCTCTACGTGCCCTGAGAAGACCAAAATCACCCCTAAAAGGTATTTATACAGACCTCTTTGGATCCATTATTCCATCATCAGTTTACCGGGAATTATTTATTATCAATCAGACACCGTGTCATTGTTAATAAAGTGCTTATAGGAAGATAAGAAAGTGATTTATGACTTATTCTGCAGTAGTATTATTTTACCTTTATAACCAATCAACCATTGAAGTTTAGTCAAGCAATCTACCCCATCTGCTCTGAAACCCTTCCAATTATTCCAGGATTTTCGTGGTAAAGTGCTCAGAGTGAGTGTTACCCTTCCTGTCTAGGCCTCTTGTGCTGTTAAGCCCGGCCATCAGTGGAATAAGTCCTTTCTGAGGCACCCATATTTATTCCAAGGTTCTTAAAAACTGCCTAAGGAGGCCCCTTGAAGAGAGGTTGCTAGTCTGTAAAGATCCTTAGTAGTATAATAATTTGGCCCCTCTTTTATATTATATTGAAAACCCTTTACTACCAAACCAATTAAACCTTGCAACTGCTCTTATTTGAGCTTCTAAGAGTTTATTATTGGAATAATAACTATTATTATCATTCCAGCATTTTTATAACTCTCTGTAGCTAAAGGACTGCAAAGTTCCTGGTATCAGAGAGCTGAAAAAATCTCTGTAGTCAAACCCAACGTGCGGCAGGACATCCTTAGCTATACTATTCTGGCAAAACTCCCTAACCCTTTCTATCACATTGTGGAAACTATACTTCTTAATGATCATATGCTCAAGAATCCAACAGCCATCTTGCATAAACTGAGAGAAGTAATCTACCTGGAATCTTCTAGAATGGATTACTCACCAGATCAATCATCCCCCACTAACTCCACTGTTGCTCTTCACATGGCTGCCACACATTGGAAAGGAAAACCCAAAGAATTCCTTTTCCAAGGGCAAGCACAACGCACTTGCAGAGCATCTTGAGGACCGGTGTTGGCAACTGCATCCAGAGCTTCAGCCTGATTTTCCTAAGTCAAACCTCACTCACAGTCTCACCTCCATTCCGCTCAAAAGGAACCAGAGAGCTCCAAAACAAGTTTTTCAAACAAACCCCAGGCCTTTCTCAACACCCAACTCTACCTGCACCCCATGCTTAAGCTCAATTCTCCCTTACCTTTCCTTGAATTTAGTTTTACTCACCACATATTCAACAACCCTGTCTACCTGTATGAATCAAGACCTACTTCAGTGTTGATTGGCACAATAGGAAAGTGCTCAATCACCAATCACCTGGGAAAAATCACTGTGATCAAAGATGTTATGCTTGTACCAAATCTCAACAGATGCCTTATATCCCTGTCAAAAATCACAAATGTGACTGCAAACATCAACCGTGTGGGTTACTCAGGCTATGAAATCACCCTGGATGGCTTCTTGCTCCTAGGCTCAGAAGTGAACCATTTAGCGGAGCTCTGTGGTATTTGTTTCAAAGGACAGTCAAATCAAGGGGTAATCCTCCTAAGAGAACCTGTCAATGATACCTGGCACCTTCAACTTGGGAATCCAAGTGACAAAGTACTTAATCACCTCTTTCCCAAACAACAGTCAAATGCTCAATGTGAAATCTTCCGCAGCTGCAAGATGACCACCACACTGTTCCCTAACCACTTCAAGGCTATCACCAGAACTCTCACAGTTATAAATTCAGATGTTTTTGGCCCCTTTCCCATTCAATCCATTGTTGGATGCAGGTTTTTCCTCACCATAGTGGATCAACACTCTGGATTCAAGTCAGTCTAATTTCTACAAACCAAAGATCAGGAACCCATTTCCACCAAGTACTTTATCCAAAATTCTGAAAGGAAACTTGGCACCAAATTTGGCACACTAGTAAACAACAACTGAGGCAAGTTTGTAAATTAAAACCTCTCAGCCTATCTGAAAGAACTGGGAATAGACCACCATCACTCACCCCCATATACACCACAGAAAAATGGTCTGGCGGAAATAGCCAGCCTTACCATTCTAAACAAGGCTTGCTGCCTGCTAGTGCAAAGCAAGCTAACCCCAACGTACTTGGCAGAAGCAGTGAAAACAGCAACAGAAATCATCAATCTGCTTCTGATTGCTTCTAAAAACTTCACCATCCCATAAAAAATCTAGACAGGGAAAGACTTCAACTACAACTTCCTCAAACCATTTGGCTGCACGGCGTACTCTCTCATTCCAAAAATCAAAAGATAATCAAAGCTGGGTATTAATGGAGAGAAGGTTTTTCTTCTTGGGTATGTCAACAATTTTTCATCATACAAAATTCTGGACCACGGCACTCATTGCACCCACATCAGCACCAATGTCACCTTCCTGGAAGGAACCTTTGGCCGCCCTTCCTCCACTTCTGAGAAGATCAATGACTTCTAGGATCCCTTCCCTTCCCAATCCATTGATCTGCGGAAAATTCTTCCTTTTCTAAATAATAATGATGATTCAGCACTCTAAAATCAAATTACTGAAAAGCTTGTTTCCCCTGATTACAGTGTGGTCTCCAAACAAAACATCCTGTCCCACAGCTGTCGTCATTGTTGCAACAACCCTGAGAATAACCTGAGCCAAGTTCAGCACCAAGATCCCAAAACCTTAGATCAAGCCCTTGCAAGTCCTCACAAGTTGGAATAGATAGCTGCAATGGAGAAGGAGATATTGAACCTGCTCACCTATGGAGTTTGGGAGGAATGCAAACCACCATTGGCAATCAAGGCACTCAAGTGCATGTGGGTGTTTTACTATGTGTGCAAGGCTTTCACCAACAGTACAGGGTCAACTACTCGATCTTCTTTTCCCCTAATGGGGACAAATCCTCTATTTGTTTCCTCATTGCTTATGCTGTCCAGCGTGGTTCAAATTTCACCAACTGGAAATCAAATTGGCCTTTCTCAATGCTCAGCTGGATGAAACCATACATTTCAAGGTGCCTGCAAACATCCCAATTTCTGCTGGAAAGGCCATCTGTTTAAAAAGGGCCCTATATGGGCTCAAACAGGCGCCAAAAATGTGGTAAACCCTAAGCAACTGGCTCCAAGAAATAGTTTTCCAAAGAAGCAAAGCAGACAGGTGTGTATTCTGGAAAGATCACACATACCTATACATACATGTGGATTAAATCAATATCTTCAGCCCAGATCCAGAAAGCCTTGTGAAAGCCATATTGAAGAATTTTAAGATTAAAGACCTTGGGTGGGACGTGCTGCTGCTTGGAATGAATGTAAAGAAGACCTCACACGCGGTTCATCTCAGTCACAAGACCTACATCTTGGGACTTGAGAGGCAATATAATCTTCCAAGCCATAAGCTGTGCTCCACTTCCTTCAAGCCCTCTGGCAAGCTGTTTCCTGCAACAGAGGAGGAGAAAAAGGACTTCCTGGCTGCTGGTTCAGAATACAGGAAACTCATTGGGGAACTCAACTACATCAGCTGCAACACCCGCCCAGACATCACCTTTGAAGTTAAATGTCTGTTGCAATTCCTCAATTCTCCTGTCCAAGCGCACTACAAGGCTGGAATGATGTTCCTTAGCTACTTAGCCAACACAAGCTCATTAGGTCTCAATTCCACAAAGAAGTCAAGCAAAACCAATCACAGTTCTCACATAGATGCCAACTGGGCCACCTGTTCTTCAACAAGGCGGTCCATTGGTGGCTTTGTGGTACTGTGCAATAGTAACATCATCAGCTGGAAATTGCAAAAACAAGCAAACACACTCTCTCCACTACCAAAGCGGAGTACAAGGAAGCCGGAGAAGTTTTAAAGGAAGTACTGTGGTCAAAGTCCCTGGCAGAAGAAATCTTTCAAAGACAAGTGAAGGCCCCAATTCTGATCTATGAAGACAATGATGGCTGCGTCAAGCTAGCCTCCAGCGCAGCAAATCATGCAACTTTCAAGAAAAAGCATATGAAACTATGCCACCACTTCCTGCGGGAGGAGATGTACAAGGGAACTATCTCAATTAAGCAAATTGACTCCAAAAGCAATCCCTCCAACTTTCTCACCAATCCAGTGTCTCAACAATCTCTAGCTCAGCGGCTCCGGTTGCTCAACTTTGGGACTGCCAGCTGCAAAGGCTGAAGCCAGGGTGGGTTTTGATGTATAGGCTCCTTCCTTTCTTTGTGTTTTTTTGTCTCCTAAGGCTTCTTCCTTTCTTGTGTCTGTGTGTCTCCAACTACTTTTACTGTGCCCACCTCTGTTTAGCCTACAGCACAGTTCACAGCTTAAACACCGCAGAATGCCCGGTGCCCGCACTCTATTTTCAAGCGGGCACACTCCATTCTTAAGCGTGTAAGACTTAAATAGATGCCTTGCTGGCTCAGGTCTCAAGATGCTTTCCTTGTATGATTTTCAAATTACGCCACTAACATCTTGGGATGCTGAGACTGGAAAGCACTCATCTTCACATCACTGTTTCTTAAATCTTAAGGTGCTCAAGTCTGGGTGTTCTTTTTATGTCTGTGGGTTCTTCTTTATCAATCTCTGTCTCAGTGCCCCCCGTACAGCTTACTATAATTAAAACCTCAGCCCCTCTCATAGTTGTTCTTAGTCTTTTATTAAAGGTTCAACCACTAGTTGTTTTCCTTTTCTTCAATCTCTCTCATCTTGACTGAAATGCATCTTTTATTGAAGTATAAACACAACAAAATCTTTTTTGGACTTGAAGCCAGTCCATTCAACAAGGTATTGGAGTTTTCCTTTGTTTAAACTGGAATCCAGAATGCGGCTTACTTCCCACTCCAAATGATATTGGAAATTGACCAGTTCAGGAGGGGGATGAGTCTTGCCCAGGTATAGGAATCAAGCTGGCTTTAGGAGATACACATGAAAGACCAGGTGGATAAATTTCCATTATGCGGTTAAGGTAAGTTTAAAAGCACTGGGATAGACGACTGATTCAACTTTTAAGGGGCCAAGTTTTCTTTCAGAGAGTTTTCATGTTGGGCAAGTACTTCAAATATTTCAAGCGTCAACACATACCTGATCCCTTACTGCAAAGGTTGGTGCTGTAGTGAAAGGTTGGTCTGCTTGCTCCTTTTAGCGCTGGTTTGCTTCTTTGAGGTTGGATTGGAGTTGTAATTGAAGGGCCTGAATGTGAGTAAGGTAGTTAGTAGCGGTTTGAGAAGTTGCTACATGAATAGAACCAAAATTTGGGTTTCTACAACAAAGATTCTGGAAGGGAAACTGTATGGTTGAGGAATGAGTGGATTTGTTGGAGGAAAACTCAGCTAATGCAAGCCATTGCAACTAGTAATTGTGTTGATAGGAAAAATACATTGAAAGATACTGTTTGAGAAATTTATTAACTCTCTTGGTTTTCCCATCTGTTTCTGGGTGGTGAGCCATTGATAAGTTGCAACTGATCTTCAAATTTTGGCATAGAAAAGTCCAGAAGTTACAGGAAAAAAAATTTCCACAATCACTAAGTATATTATCAGGAAGATAATGTTTCAAAAATAAATATTCTATGAATAAATTGTCTAGATGTTCCAAAGGGGCAGTCACAGTACTGCAAAGAAATAAAGCCATCTTGAGAAGCAATCTACTACTACTTGAATAGCATCATGACCACTAGAAATTGGTAATTGCAAAATGAAATCAATTAACAAAAAGTGCCAATGAATAGGCGGGATTGGAAGTGGCTGGAGAAGCCCATAATTCTGTTGTTTTGAGGAATTTTTACCATTTCAATAATAGCACGTGCTAACATATTCTTTTAATTCCTTGGTTGTACCAGGCGAATAGAAGTCTTGTGCAATCAATTGGTAGTTTTTATCCATGACCAGCAAGCAGAGATCCATGCCCAGACTTGAGGATATCTAACTGAATGCAAGGATTATCAGGTACTACTACACAATCTTTGTAAAGTAAATTTTCATTTTCATCAATACTATAGTCACTATCTAATAACTTTGCACTCTTGAAAAGTTTGTTACACTTGGAGTCATTGAGTTGAACTTTTTGAATTTTGGAAGCCATGCCTCAAGGGTGAGTGATGATTGAACTGAGTTGGGCAGACTGATTAGAGAGGATTGTCCTAAAGTTTCAAGGGTTGTTATTGGAAAAGGTGCTCCCCCCCTGGGTAAATGTTGCCCCAATTTGATAAAGCATCAGGGACTACTGCTTGTTTCATGGGGAGGTATGTGATTGTAAAGTTGAACTTGGAGATGTATTTGGCCCAAAGTGCCTGTCTTTGTGTAATTAATTTTGAGATCATGAAATATTTAAGAGAATTTTGATCAGTTAAAACCTCAAAGGCTTTCATGAGACTCAAAATTTATGAGTGCCATTTCTTCAAGCAGTGAACAATTGCAAGAAGTTCCTTGTTGTGAATCATGTGATTAAATTCTTCAGAAAGTCAGTTTGCAAGACTAAAATTCTACAGGATGAAAGAGAGAAGAAGAGGAAGAAAAATGCAAGATTACTCCTGCAATCACATATTTACTTGCGTCTGTTTCTAAAATAGTGCAAGCTATCTTTCTAAAATGAGTGATTATTTGAGCAGTAGTAAATGATTCCTTTAGAGATTTGAACTCAAAAGAAGCTTTTTCTGTAAAAAAAATGGGTTTCTTTCTGAAGAAGGTTAGTAAGGTTCACAGTTTTCTTGGCATAATGCTCAATAAACCTCCTGTAAAAATTACTGAAGGTAAGTAAAATTTGAAGGTATTTGATGGAAGATGGTGTGTGCCAGTCCAGTATGCGTTCACTTTTGTATTGGTCCATTTATATTCCTTTCTGCAAGACTATGACACCTAAAAACTGAAGAGAATAGGTATGAAATTTGCACTTAGAGGCTTTTTCAAACAGGTTATTCTTTTGAAGTTTCTTCAGCACCTCTTGCACATGTGCAATGTGATACTGAAGAGTTTTTGAGTATACAAGTGTATTTTCAAGATATAACAGAAGGTATTTCTCAAGGCATGACAGTATAATCATAGCTGCCAAACCATTTTATCATTGAATTCAAATACTCATGAAATTTTGCAATTCAAATCAGGTTATAGGCGCCTCAAAGATCTAAATTTCAGAAACAAGAAGCTCCATGGAAGAGAGTGAGGAGGTGAAACATAGGTGGTACTGGATAGGCATTCTTCTGGGGTATCTGGTTCAGTCTCCTGTATTCCATGCAAAGGCAAAGGTTGCAGTCTTTCTTTGGAAAAAATAGGATGGGTGAGCCATTATCCAAATTGCTTGGTCAAAGAAATCCTTTTAATAAATTTTCTGCAATGTATTCTTGAAGCGTGGTTGATTCTTGCTTTAAGAGAGAGTAGACTGGTCTGGGTTCCAGAGTTGGGCAAGTAAGTTCAATCCTGTGATCATAAGAACATGAGGAAGGTAGTTTATCAGCTTTTACAGCTGAAAATAAGTCAGAGAATTCATGCTAAACCAAATGGAAAGACTCTTGAATTATTTTTAAATCTTCATTCTTTTAATCTTTGAGCACCGGATTTGAAGTGCTTGCAAAATGCAAGAGGATTAGGGAGCTCAAAATACACTGTTTGGTAGGCGCCTGTTTCTCTTTGAAGAAAAAATGGAGAGGTGATTTGGAAAAATAAGCAATAACTCCTAAATCTGAAGAGGTAACTTGGGAATGAAGGTCAGGATATTTCAAATCTCACAGCGTAACATTTTCCTCCAACTCAATGAAAGTTTCAGGTAGGCTTTTTAATTTTTGTTTGACAGAACGTTTAGCATCCTGATGTTTCAAGGTTTTAAGGTTAATGACTGCTTCTTGCCAATTCACATCCACAATCCATTAAACTAGGAAGTCATGGCCTAGTATGGTGTTTTCCATTCTGGAGATATCCAAGAAAAATAAATCCCATTTGAAGCTGGGGAAATTTCAGAATTAAAAGGTCCATTTTTCCTTTTGGGAAACAAAATGAGACGGGTCAGTCACACTACTTACTAAATAGATGGGAAACTTATCCATGTTTGAACATGTAAGATTTTTGTAAGTGGAAAAAGATGAGCTTATAAAAGAAAAACTAGCACCAGAATTGATTAAAACACAATAAGGAGTATTGTTGGAGTGGAAGAGGACAAATCTTGAACTTGTAGCACAAAGTTACTTGCAAGTGCAAAGATTTAATTGCTGTAATTTAAATAACGTGTTGTTTTCCTTGCAAGTATTATAAAAAACTAAAAGCCAATTTTTTGGATGTTTAGACACTTCATGCGCTAGCCGCTTTGAAAAATTATTTACATCATGTCTTCCTCCACAATACATACATAGCCCCTCCTTTTCCCTCCTTTGCCTTTCCTTGTTCCGGAGCATCCAGGTCTCCTTGTCCAGGAATTTTGATTTTTGGCAATGGCTTTCCCCTTTGGGTTTGGGTTCAAGGTTGGATTTGTTTTTGAGTTTTTTGGGTTCTTCAAATGCTAGTTTGAAGATTTGTCTGTATTTGGAGGCCAGGTTGACAATCCATGTTTGTTTTTACAAGAGTGGTTCTTGCCATGATAGCCATTATCAAGCTCAATAACCCAATAAATTAACTGCTGAAGGGAGTTTGTCTTATGTCTCCCAACTGTGATCTGTTTGATTAGGTGTTCTGGTTAACCTTTTCAAAAGTGAAGTAAAAGGGCTGCCTTGTTCCATTTGATGCAAGACTTCAAGGTTTGGAAATGGGAGATATAAAAGTAAACTCTACTATTCTATTTCATAACCAGATTATTAAGTTTGTATTTGGTGTTTTACACTTCATTGGGGTTTCCAAAAAGAGTGAAAAGCTTTTTCTCAAACTTGTCTCAATTGTTAAGAATACAGGTGGGACTAGTATTGGATAATAGTTTTAGATATGATTTTAACCACTGAAAGGATCTTCCCCCTAGAAAGGAAGACAGATACATAAATTTATGTCTATTGGAAGGGAAGTTATTGAGGTTGTTTGAGAAGGTGATTTTACAGGAATGTAGGTAGGATCTAAGCTTATGGGAATGTTCCCCCTGTAAAGTGATCAGGCTGCTTCATGCCAGGAGTACAGAAACTAAAACTGCTTGGGCCATATTGCAAGGTATTTTTATTTAGAGCCTGGATCAAGGTCAGGGCTTTGTTCTTGGGAACACTAGTGCAAACCCTTGATTTACTATGATTCAAGGTTTCATTGGAGGAATGATAGGAATATTTTATTTGTTTGAGAGGATCCACAGGAGCTTCCCGTTGATGAGCAAGGGGATTTTCAACAGTTTCAACCAAAGTTGATTTGGAAGAAGGAACATGATTTACAGGTTTTTTGGCCCATGAAGCCCTGGATCTCCATATCCAATGAATATCATCATTATAAGGGGTGAGGGAAGCATTCCCAGTTGAGCAAGTATTTTATATTGTAAAAGAAGAATCTATTATAGGTTGGCAGACTACAATAGAGTAGTTGATTTAGTTAATTTACTGTCAC
This sequence comes from Puccinia polysora, assembly GCA_025617555.3. NCBI lineage: Eukaryota > Fungi > Basidiomycota > Pucciniomycetes > Pucciniales > Pucciniaceae > Puccinia > Puccinia polysora. The sequence continues at coordinate 1,048,017 of CM062616.1, forward strand.
TTGACCACCCCCACGTACTATAGGGCAATCTTAGATGATTGTGAGTGCAAAGGGAGAGACTGAGTGCAAGGGAAAATGCAAGGTTGCAAGGCTGAATGCAAATTTCAAAATTATGATTTGATGGCTCAAAAAAAAGTGAGAGGAAGGAAGTGTTCCAATGGAAAGGAACTCAAGCCAAGCCCAATTTGATGACTGGATTTAGCAAAAGCAAGAACTTTATATGAAATTAACTAACTGAGGAGACAGTCTTCAGGCAGGCAACTCAGCCCTTCTAAGGTAATCCAAAGTTTACTAGATAAAACCCAATGTATGGTCAACTACAGCTAGATAGTGGTGACGCAATGAATGACAGGAACCAAATGGGAAAATGAAAAAAAATTACACTTTTTTCCAAGGTTTTAGGGTAGGCGCAAGACAATAGAATATGAGTGTACAAAGAGTTAATAGATGAGACAGGAAAGAAAGACATGTGAGGAAAATTCAAATGTGAATATGCAGCTTTTGCAGGGTAAGGGACTAGTCTATTTGAAAACTATACAGTTGGTGTGGCTATTTTTAATGCAAACTAGTGTGAGTTTATGACCAAGAATGGAAGTCCAAGGTTTGATGATACCCAGGGTAGAAGAGAAAAGCTCAAATGGATGTTCAACAGGTATTAGATTTAACTGCAAGATTCACAAGTACATACTGAGTCAGTTGCCAAGATTGGAAGGTTTTTACACAAGCCAGAGGTAGTAAGTGGAAGGCACCATTGATGTTGTGCTTCATTTTTGTCATGATTCATAGAATGAGGTAAATTTTACTGAGGAAAAGGATATGTCAAAGTGGAGAAGACAATAGCCCTTAACCTTGAAGGGTGACAGTAACCCCAGCACCACACAGCAATTTATGTAGTCAGAACATGTGAGACCAAACAACCCACCAGTACAAAGTAACACAGGGCTACCCAGCCATATATGTAGGCAGACAGAACCATGTAGTACCAAACAACCCCAGCACCCCACAGCAATTTATGTAGTCAGAATAATGTGATACCAAACAACCCACCAGTAAAAGTTCACTCTAGGCCTACCCAGAAATATATGCATGCATTCAAGACCATGCAGCACCAAAAAAACCACCAGTAAGGCACAGAAATACATCAAGGTAGAATCAAGTAGCACCAAACAAGCCAAAACTGATTTCACAGAAACACATGTAGGTAGAACCAAGTAGCACTAAACCAACCACCAGTACTGCTTAGGAATATATTTAATCTGCAATACAAAGCAGTTTATGCAGGGCTGTGCATGCATGAAACCCCTGTAAAAGCTTTTTCCAACCAGCAGAAATGCCTCATGTAACTTTAAAAGCTTTTTCAAACTAGAAGAAATGTCTCATGTAACTGTATCTGACTGTTCCTCACCAGAACAGGGAGAACCATCAGGGGCAGCCTTGAGCACCCCTGGGGCAAGGAATTTCTATTTTAGGAGGGCCTCTTTGCCCTATTTAAGTTGTATTGGTATTCCATCTGGCCTATTCACCCACTCACCCTATCAGTATTCATCTATGGTACCTATCCATATAAATATTATCAGTGAACCAATTATAAAGAAACAGGAAATCAGAGACTAAGTTACAACCCATATTTAACCAATTAAACCAACCAACAGGTGCTTGAATAAGGGTTCTTATGTTAACTAAATATTCAGCACCAAATTAAAGAAGAACAACCAATCAATCAATAAATAACCCTTACAAAGAAAGAGAGCACAACAAAAAGCAACTACCAACCCCTCCTCTACCCATCCCCCTGTGAGTAAAACCATCCTTGGGTCCTATCCTGAACCATCCCTTTGATAAAACTTTGAACCCTTTAATATTGGGATATTGGTTAAGATAAAATATATCTGATAAATCACTGACCAATAATTCAATGAATCTTCTAAATTCTTAAACAAAATCCTACTAATAACAGTTAATAATTAATCTAGGTATGATCTGAGACCTATTTTAAGTCTCAAAGAAACCAGCCATTAATTTACATAAATTGTTGTGCAGACTTACTATAGTACTAGAAGGGCAGAAATTTCAAAACAAATTTAGTCATACTAATACTCTAAAGGAGTAGAAGTAATACTAAATTCCCCTTCAAGTACTGCCAGGAAGCTACTTGCTACATTATTTCCCTAATCTTTCAGGAGTATCTAAACCTTCTCCTTTTGCCTTCCTGGCTTGTAATCCTGTTTTCAGAGTATTCAAAATCTATTGGAATATGATAAATTTCTCATCCCTCCCAATATTAGGTCTACAATCTCCAAATGGGAAACCCAAATCACATGGAGGAGGAGGATGGAGGGGTGGTGCCCCATTGATTCAACCTTGGTGGGAAACCCTTCCTCCCAAACTTTAAAAATAAAACTCCAAGCAACTATAAGAACTTCCTTCAACTCATCCAACCCCATTTACAAAGCTCAGAGAAGATGATTGGACTAAATCACCTGCAGTTTCATCTGCCCAAGACAGTCCAAGGAGTGATAAACCAAATGTTACACTCAATCAAACTTGGGCTTCCAGCCTAATTCAAGCCCAAACCCCTCCTAATCCAACCAAGAAACCTGTTGTGCATGTTGTTCTGCAGGTAGGAATCAAGATGCAAGGTTCCAGCTCAGGTTTGGAGCACATCTCAGATATTTTTTGTTTTTCTTTTCATTTTTTTTATTAGGATCAATGCAAGGTATGTGATTTTTTTTCCTTTTCATGCCATCATGTTTTGGTTATGATTTTCACATGACTGACCATCTTTTTTTTTTTATTATTAGGATCATCAACCAGTATATTTTTTTTCAATTTTTGTTGATGATTTTCAATCTAATTTTTTGAATCTATGGAACACAAAATCATGTTTTACCCCTTTTTATTTCAACACCCATCCCTTTTCTGTAACACCAATTCTTCTCCCATAAAACTCAAAATTTTATAAAATGAATTGAATCCCTATAGATCTTCACCCCAATCAAAGTATGTGGATGGGAGGGAAGAAGATTGGAGGAGATTATTTGACAAAAATAGAGAGATGTGGCAATAATAGGGCTTGCATCCCTCAAAATTTTATACAATGAATTGAATCCCTCTTGATCCTCACCCCAATCAAAGTATGTGTATGGGAGGTAACTAGATGGGAGGAGATGATTTGACAAAAGGAGGGGTCATTTGAACATAGTAAAAGTGATGAAATGGTAAAAATGATGAATACATGAGGATAGCAATGAAGTAATGAGAGCAATGAAGTAATGATAGTGATGAAATGATGTTTTTTTACATTCTCAATCAGTCAGGATTGACCAGAAAAGAAAAGAAATTGCTTAATTACTTGAACAGATTTTGATTTTAATGAAGAAACCATAATATCTTTCTCCTTCTTGAAAAATGTTTTGAGGACTTCAACCCCAGAAAGGGAGATATCCAAAGAAGTAAGTGAGGGTTTCAAGCAAGGTTTTCAATATTTGAGTGATTCTGATGTAGACATGATTGGAGCTGGTTTTATTGGAATATCCTCATTGGCATCAGCTTGAGGCCACTCACATTTTTCATCAGGATCATCATTGGTAGGCTGCACATCCACAGCTAAGTACTCAGCATCAATGGAATCAGATTTTTAGGCATTGTAATCAGCTAAGGGGGCAAAGGGATGAAGTAATGATGTAGTGAGAGCAATAAAGTGATGAGAGTGATGAAGTGATGAGAGCAATAAAGTGATGAGATTGATGAACTGATGACAGAAATAAAGTGATGAGAGTGATGAAGTGATGACATCAATAAAGTAATGAGAGTGGTGATGTGATGAGAGCAATAAAGTAATGAGAGTGATGAAGTGATGATAGCAATAAATTGATGAGAGTGATGAAGTGATGAGAGAAATGAAGTGATGAGAGAAATAAATTGATGATAGAAATAAAGTTATGAGAGTAATAAAGTGATGAGAGTGATGAATCAGATTTTTCAAATGAGGTTGGAGGTAGGAGGAGGTGGGAAACCAGGGATGTATGACATAGAATGATGTTTGGATGAGGTTGAAAAAAACTTTAAATAATTTATCCAAAAAACACATTTATTTTCAGGTAACTCTGACACTTCTGATGTGAAATAATTGGGTTTTTTATTTTTAATGGCAATTTAGAAATTTGGGCATTTTTCTGTAACCCATCATTTAAAAATGGCGGGTGGGCTAAATCTGATATGCCCTAATAAAGCCATTGAAATGGTCCACAATAAAATCACCCCACTGAATCTTCAGAGCCATTCCGAAAAATAAATCAAGATTTAAATCCCAAAACAAATCCCTCAGCTGATTTTTAAACCTCCAATCCAATTATTGGACTGAATTTTTTCAAGTTTTCTTCTAAAATTCTTTTTCCTTAGAAATGAAATTTCCACTTTTCAACAGATTTTCCTTGTGAATTTACACCAGTTTTCCAGATGGATTTAACTTCAATCATTGACTAGTATGTAAGCATCTTGATTTTGACCAGAACCACCTGCCTGTGCCTGTACAAGAAAATTAAAGCACATGTCCAGTTCTGCAGTCCTGTCACAAGGGCTGCTGGTGTGAAAGCAGGGATTGGCACAAAATTAATCTCATCACATCAGGATTAGGGGAAAATTGATTGAGAGTTTGCTTCTGGGAGCAGGGAAATATTATAGAGTAAGGATATGAGTTCTTGGATGACACTTGCTGCAATGGATTTCCTAGTAAGAAGTACTAAACTGATTTCTTGGGGAAACCTAACAATGATGAAGGGATAGGAGGCCATTTTACATAGACAAGGATCTGACAGGTACGTGGCAAGGAGTCTTCAAGGTGGGAGGTCTAACTAGAGTTACAAAAGGCCAAGGAGTTAAGGCTACAGATTTAGTTTTCAGATCATTAAAGACTACACAAGAAACTAAAATGACAATACTACTAAATTGCAATAGGTTGTCTACTACATTGGGGCAAGCTCTTAGGCCTGAGCTTTCTAAGTTGGGAATTTACAGTTGAAGTATTTAAAGTGTATACAGGGGTCATGACACTATTTACTAAGGAAGATAGATTATGTGATACAAGCTGCACAATTATGTACATAAGGATTCCCTAATGGTAAACCAGTATTGAATATAGGATAGACAGAGTGAGTGAGGTCAGAGGATATGCAATCCTGGGATATTAAGTATGCACAGTCCGGTAGATTAAGTATATGCAAGCCTATGGGGTCTATCTTTACATCAGGTGAGGTTAGACTATATTTAGATATCCAGTGTATGTAGATCCTGATTCTGTGTAGCTGCTGAGGGTATGTATTTAGACAAGTCTCCTTAGTAGTTATACATACTTTAAGTTGGAGTTCCTTTGAAGTTAGATTAAACTAACTTGAGTGTCATTATGAAAAGTTCACCCAAATCAAATCTGAAAACATAAAAATGGACATGGCTTTTCTCCAATTCTTTCTATCTTCCTCAAGAAATTTTAAAAAATCCATTGTTAATTGGCTGATTCCAACACTCAATTTTAAGAAAACCCCCAATTTAATATTCTTCTAACCTCCATAAATTTTCCATGCAAGCATTTTACAGCCCCTTGGGCTCCCCCTTAAAATTTGAAATACTTTCCACTGTTGCCTATACTAATTTTCCCAACCAGAAAGGCCAGTCCTCTTCAAGAAACTATCCAAAAATCTTTCCACAAGCCTTCACCAGAAGTAGCATCTCCCTTGACCCATCTGTCAAGTTCCAGGCCACAAAAAGTTGAGCAAATCCACCCATCTTGATAGGTAAAATCTTGAATTTAACCCTCCCAAAAAGGGATTTCTCTCTTCTCCTAAATGCATAACCCTTGGGGAATCCAACTGCTCTAGTTGTGACAAGCTTTTCCAACCAAGACAGATTTCTTAAAAATAGGCCACCAAAACCCCACACATAACCTCCTTGTTGTCTGAAACTTTCCTCAATGACCCCATTAATTTTTCAGAAATTGAAACACACCCTCCTGGTCCTCCCTCTGTTTCAAAAAAACAAGAAGAATCAGAGGAATCCATTTTCATAACTTGCCACTCTGTTATGAAAAATGAGGCATTTTATGTGAATCTCACCATATGCAGACCACCATTAATTCAACTAAGAATTCAATCTTCCAGAATCAATCCTACAATATTTGAAAAATTCCAAACTACTTTTTTTGGAGAATTCCCTCAACTAATTCTTATTACACCAAAAATTTCAAGATCCTCTTCCCAACATGAAGGTATCTTTACAGCTGACTCTGAATTCTTTGCTAGTGGGATACCATTTCTGGAATCTTAGATATCTCCTTGGGGCATCTTTTAATTTAAAGAAAAATAGCTGCAGGTAAGCTAACCATACATCTTTTGGAGAATTGGGTAAATTAGAAAATTTTATCATTCTTTTCAGAGCCCCCAAATTCACTAGTAACTTGAGCTTGATTATCCACAATATTTTCTGAAGTCTTGGCACAATCTTGGTTACCCCATAAAACTCCAACTTTTTCTTGGAGTACCCAGACTGAAGCTTTGTAAAATTTACCAGCTTGTAAAGAACTTGCTGGTACTTCATGCTTTTCTTCTTTTTCAAGACTCTTCATAATCCCAATTTCACATATTTCACCTCAAGCCATATTTTTCCTTTTTAATATTCCAATGATTTGAATAGAATCCACCATCCAAAAATTTGCTTCAAAACCAGAAATTCCTGATTTCATTCTTACATCCACACCCACGTTGCAACCTTCTTGTTCAGATTTCAAATAATAATTGCTATTGTTGTATCCAATTTGATAAATATACACATATATTTAACAATTCCCAAGAACTGATAAATGTGGGATGCAGTGTGCCAAGTTGGCAAATCCAGAACTTTTTTGAAATTTTCCTGGATAAATTTCAGCCCCCTTCCTAAAACTTCATTTCCCATATTTCCAGTGTTGGGAAAAACCCCCAATATTTCTTCTCTTAAACCAGAAATTCTTCTTTGATGGAGAAGAGGATTTGTGCCAGAACCTGGGCATATCCCTATAAAGTTTTCCAGATATATCCATCCCTTTTTCCTAACCTCTGTAATAATCTCTGGGCCCTTTGATTCAATCATTTTTAATAAAGATCCCTCCCAAAAACTCCATTTGTTAATTCTTTTTTGAATAAATTTGTTCCAGATAAGCAGAAGCAGAGTTGGTGACTCCCTGCAGAATTCATTTCAGCTCAAGTCTGCACAACATTGCCTTGAATTAAGTCAGAAATGGGGATTAAGGATGATGTTCCCTCTGGTCGTACCTTCCAATTATTTCAAATATTCCATGCAAGATACTTATTGTCATGTTCCATACAGATTCTTTGACCTTTGGAGGTAATACCACATCTCAGATTTTTACTGAATTTCTGAATTCTAGGTTGTGAACAATCAAAATTTGATTTCTTTCATGTTTCAGAACTGCAAGAATGTGGCTAGAGTAGCTCAAAGAGGACTGATCATAGATTCCAGTCCACTATTCTTCGTTCCCCAGAACTTTAGATTAATTCTGGAATGATTTTTTAATTGGGATAGGTGTAATTTTTTGCGGCATTCCAGGATAGAATCATGCCAAAGAAATTATCAATATCACACCAATGATGCCAAAAGGCCTCATTGGCTTACTTATAATAATTTTGGCTATAATAATGTTTATTTTTGGGCTTTATAACCCCAGGAATGTGTGCAGACTTTTAAAGGTGTCATTGGAGTGATTTTGGTACAGCAATTACCATAATAATTTCAATTGGCAAAATTTACAACCCTGGGAAGTTGTGCAGCCTTTTTGAGGTTAAAAAGGGTGCCTGGGGTGGCAGAATACGCCATTGGATGGCGTGTTTTCCGCCAAGCGGCCTGTGAACATTAAGGGTGGTGTTAAATTCACAAACCTGGGGTTGCAAATGGGGTTGAATCACCGTTCCGGGCCCATATGGGTTGCAATTGGCAATTCACAACTCAATGACCTGCAAGCAAAGTTTTTCTTTACTTTCGCATTCCTTGAGGGTTGTAAAAGTGGATTTTCAAACCCCCAGGGGATGCACACCTTTTAAATGGATTCACCCATCCTCCTGGTCTATCAGGGGAAAAATAGCCCCAAATGGGCCATTTCACAGTTGAATCGGGGTACCTAGACACCCCTGAACCACATTGGAGTGCTTTCAACCCAAATTTGGGGATTTGGAATACTTTGTGGGAATATTGGGGCACAAAAAAAACTGAATTAAACATTCTGAAAACTTTGAAACTGCATTCTGCCTATTGGAAAAACAAATACTACTTGTAAATTGCATTCTGGCTATTTCAAAAAAACAAATAATTGTCCCTGTTGGATAATTTTATTTTTCTCAAACCAAAAGTGAGAACACTTTTGAGTTTTTGAATTGAAAATTGAATTGAATACTCAAGTGCTGTTAATTTTTTTTTATGGGAACATTGGCCAGCCCAAGCCACACTGGTTCAATAATGGCTGCGTTAAATAACTTAATTGAAATTGTGGTTAACAAATTTTTGGAATCTAGGGATTTGGGTTGGGATTATAAAACAGTTGGGATTATAAAACATTGGAAGCTCCAATTATATCCTCATCTAGGGTCAAAATTGAGCAGCAATATGTTCCTTCAAAACTGTAATACACTCAAGCAGTTGGGTGAAATTTTATATGCCATTTGACTAATTTGACTTGATGGGAACTAATGTACCATGGTGGCTGTAAAAATCTAACTGGAAGTTCCAGTACCTCTTGCCCTCCTCCTGTGAGAAACCTTCCTACTAGGAAAGAAGCTTAGATTTATTGTCAAAAATGGGCAGCCATGCATGGCTATGCATTCACAACATGCAATAAAAAAAAAGAATAAATATTTCAAACTAGCATGCAAAATATTTGGAGTATATCAGGGGCTTTGCATCACAAAATGGAACAGGAAAACTCACACAAGAAAAGTTGGGTTTCAATTCATGATATTTGAAAGTACCACAGTATCAGATCCCACATGGCATCTCTCTATTAGAAATGGTCTAAAAAAGCATTAAGCATCTTCAAAACCCTCAGTGAATCCTCAACTGAGGAGAATTTCTGGTGTAGCCTTAGATTAACTAAAGGAAGGCATGAAACATGGGCTCAATCAAATTCAACTGAAAAGGAAATTGAGAAAGATTGATGGTGAAGAATAAGTTGAAAGTAGAACAATCTATAACACTAAGTGCAAGGTAAAGTAAGCAGAACTCAATGGGAAAAATTTTATGGATTTTCTATTTGAAATTCTCCAAGAAACCCAGTAGTTTTCCATGTCAAGGTTTGATGGAGAGGTTCACTTAGAGGCCATATTATTGGCTCATCCTGATTCTATAAAACTTTGTAGAAAATTCCATTTCATTGCTTTGTTGGATTGTACTTAAAAAACAAATAGATACCAAATCCCTCTTTTGCATGTTATAGGAATGAAAGCCAAAAGGAAAACATTTAAAAAGATTTTTGTTTTTATAACAAAAGAAACATTTGAGTTCTACAGTTGGGAATCAAATGCATAAAAGGGGTTGGATTATGGTCCAGAGAGGCTTCCCAAATACTTTTTGAAAGACCATGAAAAGCTCTTATTTGTTCTATTGAACATAGTTTCCCTGAGTCATCCAGGCAGTTGTGCTCCTGTCCCTTTTCAAAATATATTCAAGAAAATTCTTAAGTTTTCTTCAGTAATGAAAATGAAGGATAGCAAAGTTTAATGACTCTGTGGGAAAATTATGGGGCCTCTGAAACCAAGGGGGAGGCAGAAGTCAATGATGCAGAAGTCAGAGTAGGCCAATTTATTGCTTCTTCTGTTCATCTCTGCTGGTAATTCTTATGTTAAAACTTTTATAGAGTTTTTTTAAAAGACCATGAGGATGTGCTTGAGTATATTGAAAAGAAATTTTTTCCTCCCAAAGAGAAGTTTTTAATTGTGTGGATGTGTTTCACCCAAAATTTGGCAAGAAAAAATGTCTTGGGCAGAAGAGGCCCATGCTAATTTCAAAAAATTACTTGCAAGTTCTTCAGGGAAAATTTTGGATGTTTGGAAAAGCCTGGAAGGAAAAATAAATTTTGAAAAGTTCTTTCAAAAGAACTTTTACCTTTGGGATATAAATTTGTGATTGAGGCAATTCAAATTATAGGGAAACGATTCAAGAATTTAAATTGTGAACATGTTGGCAAAACGTGCAAAAAATTGTATTCCAAGACAATGGGATTGCCCTGTTCCACAAGATTAGGTGAAATTCTAGCATCAAGAGGATCTGTCTTTCCTGAGGATTTTCTTGCTCAGTGGTGGTTAGACTATGACCCTTCCAGTGAAGTATCTTGGTTTTTTGGCTTTTTAAACGGGTACCAATCATTGGATTTAAAGATTAATCATTTTCTTTCTTTTTTAAAGATTGACACGGATTCATTGCTTGAAAAAACTCAATTTTTTAACAAGTTGAATTCTGTGGTTATGGAAAAATCTCAAGAAGTTAGATTGGAGATTTTAAAGCCCTGGGTCAAGTATACAGCCACATCAATTTCCAATCCAAGGCTTGAGCCAAAGGTCTTAAGGTCCAGCCATGGTTGACCCAAATTGAAAGCCACTCATTGTGAAATTTCAAAATTTGAACATGTTTAAAGGGAACTTAATAGGGGGAAGTGGGTTAGAAGGTAACCAGAGAGACCAAAAACTGTAAGCCTTTTATTTTGAGAAGGGTTCATTCTTATGGATTCATCAACTGATGGGAAAATTATTTCTTTAGTTGAAGGCAGGCTCTTCTTCTTAAATTAATAGCTCAGAGGAAGATACTGAAAGTGAATTAAGCTCTCTTGATTTGGGATCTTCTTCTTCTTCTGAGAAAAAAGAAGAAGTGCAGAATTCAAACATAAGCCCATCTTTAGTGAGTATTTATTTCATTAATGTGAGTAGCATGTTGGCTAATTGGGTTTTGATCCTAGGAATAAAAATTGAAATACCTCAATAAGATAACTGATAACTTGCATAAGTTCTTGGGTAAGGTCTTTTATACGTTTGGTGATGGGAATTGCATATTTAGAATAATTTCTAAATCACTTGGGTGAAATTAAAATGTATGGATTAAATTATGAAAGAAAATGATTGAAAAATTGAGTAAAAATACTACATACTATTCTAAGATCCATTGAGGCAGTAAAGATGTTGAAAATATAGAACAAAGACTTGATGTTAATTAAATCAATGAAGAGATTCTGTCTTTAAAATGGCTTGCAAAGCTAGAAATGGGAAAATCAATAGCTGACACTTATGGACGACCAATATGCTTCATTTCATTGGTTTCATGTTGTACTTATGATCTTATGAAAATGGGTGCAAAAGAAAAATCAGATGCCATCTTCATTTGCTTTGTCAACAATAATCACTGAGTTCATCTTGTCTTTGAGGAATATATGATTCCAATCCCACCCATTGTTTCAAAACGCAGTTTTTTGAACTCTGAGATGATCAACCCAAAGATCAACTTAATTTGTATTCTAAGTTATAAGAATCATTTTATTTCATCACTTGGGTCTGGTTTCTGATTCTGATCTAGTAATTCTACTAATATAATGTGTTATCACATTTTGAAAACCATTATGTTGGGTTTTTTGAGTTAACATCATTATATTGAGTGATTTGAATGGGATTTTAATGATGAGTCAGTTCAACTTGAGTTGTGCCAATCCCATCATAAGGATTATTTTTAATTCTTGCAATGGGATTGGCCTAACACAAGTTGAAATTTTTTCTTGTTTTAACTTTGGGGCCTTTCCATTAAGTTGGACTTGGTAGAAGTCTTTTTTGGGGTTTTTAATTCAGGGCTAGTCCATTGAAGTGGGCTTGATACAAGTCCACCTCATTGGACTAGCCCTATTTTTGGGGGGGTTCAATTCAGTTTTGCACTATTCCAATGAAATAAGTTTTACTGGTTTTGGTCTAGCTGATCCCATCATAAGAAGTAGACCCCATTATAAGAAGTATTTTTACTTCTTGTCATGGGATCAGCTTGACACAAGTTGAACTTATATTTTTTGGTTTTTTTACTTTAGGGATGGTCCATAGACTTTTTCATTGTTTATTTTTATGGGCTGTGCATTCATGGCGCCAGAGTGGTGATATTTTTACAATTTCATTTTGATGTTTAATTTTTTCAATTTTTTCAATTTTTTTTCTTTTTTTGGTGTTTTTATTTCTTTTGTTTTTTTTCTGCAATTCTTCATTTATTTTTATTATTTCATTTTTAATTTATTTTTTTTCCTCACCACAAACAGGTTATGAACAGCTGTTTTCAACCCATCTGAGTTGTGAATGGCTGTTTGCAACGCATAATGGGTTACAAAAAGCCATTAACAACCCATCTGAGTTTTGAATGGCTGTTCACAACCCAAAATGGGTTGTGAACGGACATTCACAACTGAGATGGGTCACAGACGACCCCTCAAGACTCCAATGGGTTGTGAACCGCATCACACACCTCATTTTTGGTTGTGAACGGGTCATGTGGGGTTGCAAATTTAACATTCCCTAAACATTAATTGAGGCCGTGGGGGTCTAAATGAATTCCTTGCCCCCTGTGGGGTCTCTCTGGAAAATTTTTCTTGTAGAATTCTAATGTAAAAAAAAAATTCATTGAATTTAATATTTAAAAATGCTATAAATATTTATTTTGGCAAGGGATTCAAATCTGACCTAAAATTTGAAAAAAAACTTCCTCAAATGTAAGAAAAATAAGAAAAACAATGAAAATGCATTATTTTTACACAAAATTGAATATTTCAAGTGGAAATTAAATAACTTTGTACTAAACATAAAACAAAATGACAACTTACCACTAGTTACATAGCAATATTTAAGTAAAATAATAAAAAAATAAAATAAAATTATAAATTAACCAAAGAAGGAGTAGGAAATCCATAGATATTATTACTGAAATGCATTCCTCACCCATAATTTCATTGGGTCACTCAATGACCCCACCATTGAATTCTTAATCCTTCATATTTTGAATAATTAAATAAAGGGATGTTAAATTCACAACCCCAGGGTTGCAAACAGGCGTGAATTCCTGTTCAGAACACATATTTGTTGTGAAAGGCAAATCACAACTCAACAATGAGCAAGCAAAGTTTCTCACAACTTGCATGTCCCCTGGGGGGTCTCAAACCCCTAATTGCAAACCTTTTTTAGTTGAAATTGGGGATTTGCACCCCTGCACGGGTTGCTATTGGGGATTTGAGACCCTTTAAAGGTTTCAATTGGGTATTTGCAACAGCACAGGGAATGCGTAATTCATGATCAGGGGTTGCGCCTGCTTCCCTGGCCCATTTGGGGAAGCCATTTGAGTGGGAAATCAGGGTACCTAGGCACCCCTGGACCACATTTGAGCGCTTTCAACCCAAATTTGGGGATGTGGCATACTATTTGGGACTATTATTGGACCACAAAAAGCAATTTGTGAAAAAAAATAATTGTCAAAAACTGTACACAAATCTTGCTTTTTAGATACACAAAACCGTACACACCACTTTCTTGTTGGATAACTTTATTTTTCTCAACCTAAAATTGAGTACACTTTGGAGTTGTTAAAAACAGTTTGATTGGATAATAATTTGACTTGGTTTTTTTGGGGATTATGGGAAAAGTGGCAAGCCCAAGCCCCCCTGGTTTTAACATGGCTGTGTTAAAGGACTGAATTAAAATTGTTCTTAACAAAGCTTTGGTGGAATCTAGAGATTTGGGCAGGGAGTTGGAAAAGAAGACATTGGAAGCCCCAATTGCATCCACATTTATTGTTACAATTGAAGAACAAGATTTTTCTTCAAAACTGGAATGGACTCAAGGTAGTGGGTCACTTTCATATGCCATTTTACTGAGAAGGATTTGGCTTGATCAATACTAATGTAACCATATGGAGTGTAGCTATGAGTTTCCAGAACTGCTTGACCCTCCTCCTGTGAGAGCCTTTTTTTGTAGGAAAGAACCCAATATTTATTCTCATAAATGGGAAGCCTTGCATGGCTATGCATTGACAACATTCAAGTCAAAGAAGGATAAATATGTGGATCTAGCATGTCACAGATTTGCGGTATATGAAGGGCCTTTCCTCACCAAAAGGCAAAGGCAAACTCACACAAGGAGTTTTTGGTGTCAATTAATTATTCATGCAATCCGTACAGTAGCAGATCCCACATGGCATCTCTCCATTAGAAATGGCCAACACAATCATAAACCATCAGAAATCCCCTCAGTGCATCCTCAACTGAAGAGAATCTCTTCTAAAGCCTTGGATCAACTTAGAGAAGGCATGAAAGATGGGCTTAATATGGTTCAAATTAAAATGAAATTTAGAATGATTGATGGTGGAGAATAAATTGACTACAGAACAATCTATAACACTAAGATCAAGGATAAATCAGCTGAATTGGATGGGAAAATTTTTATTGATGTTCTATTTGAAATTCTCCAGGAAACCCAGTGGTTTTCCATGTCAAAATTTGGTGGAGATGATCAGTTAGAGGCCCTTTTCTTTGCTAATCCTGAGTCTATAAAAATTTTTCAAAAATACCATCATATTACTTTGTTGGATTGTACTTATAAAAAGAATAGGTACAAAATCCCTCTATTGCATGTTTTAGAAATGACAGCCAACGGGAAAAAATTTAAAAATGCTTTTGTTTTTATAAAAAAAGCTTTTGTACATATGAGTTCTACATTTTAGCTTTGAATGCATTAAAGGAGTTTTCTTATGATCCTGAGAGGCTTCCCAAACTCTTTTTGGTGGACAATTAGAAAGCTCTGATTGGTTCTTTTGAAAATAGTTTCCCTGGGTCATCCAGAAAGTCATGCTCCTGGCACTTGTCTAAAAATATTCAAGCAAATGGTAAAGTTTGCTTCAGTAATGACAATGAAGGATGGAAATGTTTTTTGAGTCTGTGGGAAAAGTATGGGGCCTCTAAAACCAAGGGGGAGGCATAATTCAATGATTCATAATTCAGAGTATGCCAATTTATTGCTTGTTCTGTTCATCTTTGCTGTGAATGCTTTTGTTGAAACTTGTATACAGTATTTTTTGAAATACCATGAGGATGTGCTTGAGTATATGGAAAAGAACATTTTCTCTATCAGAGAGAAATTTTTAACAGTGTGGACTTGTGTCAACCCAGACTTTGGAAATAAAACAATGTCGTGGGTAGAAGGAGCCCATGCTAATTTCAAGCAATTAATTGAGGTATCCTTGGGGAACATTTTGTATGTGTTGAAACACCTTGAAGCAACCATTGAAAGCCAAATCCAATAACTGCATGCAACATGTAAAAACTCACAAATAAAGTTAGTAAATTTTCTTCCAAAACAACTTACACATCTGGGTTAAAAATTTTCAATTGAGGCAATTAAACTCATTAGGGAAAAATTTGAGAAGTTACAGCGCAGCCATGATGGCAAGGTGTGCTCAGAGTCTTATTCAAAAAAAATGGGCTTGCTGTGTTCCCCCATTTTAGGTGAAATAATAGAATCAAAAGGATCTGTTGTGCCTGAGGATTTTCATCCTTAGTGGAGGTTAGACTATGAACCTTCCAGTGAATTAATTTGTCTTTTTTGGGTTTTTTGAAGGGTACCAATCATAGGATTGACAGATTAATTATCTTTTTTCATTTTTTAAAGAATGACACAGATCCAGTGCTTGAAAAATCACAATTGTTTAGCACGTTGAATTCTATGCTTATGGGAAAACCTCATCAATTTAGATTGGAGATTATCGATTCCATTGTCTGTTATACAGCTCCTTTGATTGCCAAGCCAAGGCTTGAGTCAAAGGTCTTACATTCCAGCTGCGGTTAACCCAAATTGAAAGCTCCTTGCTGTGAACTTTAAAAATGTGACCATGTTGAAAGGGAACTTAACAGGTAAAAATTAATTAGAAGGGAAGAAAAAAGAACAAAGGTAGTAGGTATTCTATTTTGGGATTAATCCATTTTTTTGCTTTAATGGACTAATGGGAAATTACAATTTTATTAGAAGTCCTTTGGCTCAGAATCTGAAATTCATAGTTCAGAGGAAGATTCTGAAAGTGAACTATTCTCCCTTTATTTTTAATATTCTTCCTCTTCTGAGGAAGAAGAAGAAGGGGGGAAGAAGAAGAAGGGGAGAAGTCAACAAGAAGAGAATATTTGTTTATTAATCATTTTATTGATGTGATCAAAACCAACAATAAATACCAAGTTGGTTTTGATCTTAGGAACTAAAATTGAAGTACCTCAATCAAATAACTGAGAAATTACATAAGGTTTTGGGGGAGGTTTGGGATCCATTTTTTGAGGAGAATTGCAGATTTTGAGTCATTTTTAAATCACTTGGGTACAATGAGAATTTATTTTTAAAGTACAAAAGTAAATGATTTAAAAATTGAGGAAAAATAAGACATGCTATTGTAAGATCCTTGGAGGCAGTAAAGACGTTGAAAAGATAGAACAAAAACTTGATTTTAATGACATCAATGACAAGATTACCTCTTCAAAATGCCTTAAACAGCTTGAAATGGGCCAATTTATAGCTTATACTTATTGAAGACCAATATCTTTCAATTCATTGGATCCATGTTGTACTGCTACTCCTATGAAAATGGGTTTAAAATAATAATCAGATGCCATCTTAATTTTCTTTTTCAACAATAATCACTAGGTTCAACTTGTACTTGAGGGAGAAAGGATTCAAATCCCACCCATTGTTTAAAAACCAGCTTCTTTGACTTCTAAAAGAGCTTCTGTTTGGTTTTACCATCTAAAAGATCATCTTAAGTTGTATTCCAATTCATTAACACCATTTTAATTTTATTATTTGGGTTTGTGTTCTGATTCTGATTTTTTCATTCTATTAATATGAAGGTTTATCACATTTTGAACATCATTATGTTGACTGTTTTGATTTAACATCATTATGCTGACTGTTTTGAGTTAAAATGATTATGTTGACTGTTTTGAGTTAAAATCATTATTTTGATTTTTTGAATGATATTTTATTGGTAAGTCAGTTCAACTTTTTTTTGGCCGATCCCATTATAAGGATTATTTTTACTTCTTGTGATGGTATCAGCATAGCACACGTTAGAGTTGATTTTTTTTTGTTGTTTTTACTTTAGGGCCTTTCCATGAAGGTTGACTTGATAGAAGTTTCTTTTGGTGTTTTTAATTTGCACTAGTCAAGTTGAACCTGTTTTTTTGGCATATTTACTTTAGGGCTGGTCCATAGACTCTTTCATTTTTTATTAAACTTTTGGTTTTTTTACTTTAGGGCAGTTCCATAAAATTTTTCATTGTTTATTTATATGAGCTGCGCATTCATGGCCCCAGAGTGGTGACATATTTTGAATTTCCTTTTAATCTTATTTTTTCATTTTTTTTCATTTTTTTTTTGGTGTTTTTGTTTTTGTTTGTTTTTTCCCACTGCAAATGCATTGAGAACTGCTGCTCACAACCCAAGTTGGGGTTTTGGGGGTCCATTCATGGCTGGAATTGGTTGTGAGCAGCCATCCACAACTTAAATGGATTGGGAGAGGCCATTCATGATTTAATGCAGTTGCAAACCAGGCCACCCAACCTAATTTGGGTTCTGAAAAATTTGCGTAGGGTGTCAAATTTAACATTCCCAAAATAAAATTATCCAAAAAGAATGTGATTTGTATTTTTTGTGTATCTTACAAGCAAGATTTGTTTACAGTTTGTGAAAAGTCTTTTTTTGATCCAATAATAGTCATACATAGTATACCACATCCCCAAATTTGGGTTGACAGCACTAAAATGTGGTCCAGGAGTGCCTAGGTACCCCAATTCCACCCTCAAATGGCCTATTTGGGGATATTTTTCCCCAAATGGTCCAGGGGAACAGGCGTAACCCCCGCTCACAACTGGAGAATCCCCCAAGGGTTTTCAAATACCGGTTTCAACCTGTAAAGGGTTGCAAATACCAGATTTCAAACTTTAAAGGGTTTCAAATATCAGATTTGAACCTGTCAAGGGTTGCAAATACCAGATTTCAACCTGTAAAGGGTTTTAAATCCCCAATTGCCACTCAATAAGGGTTTCAAATCCCCAATTGCCACTCAAAAAGGGTTGCAATTGGGGGTTCACAACCCCCCGGGGAGTGCGTGAGTTGTGATTAACTTTGCTTGCTCCTTGTTGAGTTGTGGTTTGCCATTCACAACACATATGGGTTGTGAATTGAAAGTCATGCTTGTTTGCAACCCTGGTTTTTTGAATTTAGCATTTCCCAAAGAAAAAATAAGAAATGAATGAAAATAAAAAAAATAAATCAAAAGAAGAAGAAAAAAGAAAGAAGAAAATTAAAAAATGTTAAAAATTTGGTTCTGTCAATCCTAAATTTTGATTTTATTACTCTTTTTCTAAAAACCAGTCACTGGTATACTTTTCAGTGTCATATCAACAATTATAGAGACACAGTTTAGAGGATTGAATTGAAACAGGAGTTATGTCTTCAGCTCAAGTCACAAGGACAAAAACAATAACTTCGTCTGACTTTTCTCTGGCCAGGTCTTGATGCTGTTCTGGACTTTGTTTGTATCATTCCTATAGACTAGATGGCAGTGGGTGTTCTTTGATTGTATTTTTTCTACCCAAATTTGTATTCAACTCCCTCTCTTGGGATTTTGACTGATAATCTACTTCTCTTCTATTTTTTATAATTGTATTTCTTGGTTTTTTCTTGCTTCCAGACAAGAATTCTTCGTCTGTGGGTTTTAGGCTTGGCAATCAATTGATCCTCTCCAATCAATTGTTCTGAGGTCTGGATGGTTCCTTGTTGAATTTCTGATAAATTGTTTGTTTTAAGGTGGCTTGTTCCCTGTTTGTTTAACAAATTGGTTTATCAGTTGTTTTGTTGTTTTTGAGGGTATTTGATTGTTCTTTATGGGCTGGATGTGGTGGTTGAGTGGTGTGTTGAAAATAGACTGAGGGAAGCAAGGATCAGAGGATGGTCTGAGTAGTAGTTTCCTGGGATTTTGAACTTGCACATCCACAGGAGTTATCCCAATTGGGATAAATCCAGAATGCAACACACCCAGCCAGGTGGCTTCGAAAATTTATCCCTATTGGAATAAATCATTTCAATGTTGATGTAGTTTCTGGAATGCAACTGCATCACACAAACTACTATTTTTTTGAAGGTATTTCAAAACCCCCAATTCCTTGAGGTGAAAAGCCTACTTTTTATTCTAGCAAGATATTTTGAGCTTCAGGCCTTGGTCAGATCATCAGCCACCATTTCCTCCAAAGGAATTCAATTCACTTTTAGTTTCCCATTTTTTATAGGTTTCTCAGGTATTTGATTTTGATGTCTATATTTTGGTCTTGGAGTTTGAACCAAATTGTTTTATTTTTTCTGTCAGTACTTTGTTGTATAAATTGAGGGTAGGAGTGAGCAAATGGGTTGGCCATTGTTTGTGAATTATTTCTGATATCCACAGACTTTCCTGGTGAAATTTGGCAAGTGAGCTGAATTTGGATTTGGTGGATGATATTGTGATGTTTTTCTGTTTTCAGCTATTCAAGGAGATGGGGCAGTTGAGCCAGAAGCAGATGTACCCGCTTCTTTATTTTCTGGAGTCAAGATCATTGGACCAGGTAGCATTCCTGAAATATTCAAGTCAAGAGGAAGGTGAAAAAGAGGAAGGAGAGATTCTGAAGTGGTTCCAGTCAGGTATTTCCAGCAGTGAATCACTTCCTTCCACTGATTTATTCCTTGTTTATTGTAAATTTGGGGGAGGATGGATACTGCAGGGGCTATATCTGGTTAAGCTTGGCAGGAGAGGTAGTTTAAAATTCCAGTTTAGGTTCTATAATTTGCGTTCAGCTTCTGTAACTTCTCTATTTCTTCCTTGCTTTCCTTCAGAATTTAAATGCCTGCTGTGAGAGGAGTGAGGATGGGTTTGCAGTTTGATATCCCAAGAATGTTGATTCCCTTTTTGATGAGTTTTCTTTGAGAGATATTTATGTTGATATTGAAGATATGCAAGTCCATTCCTGGTAGGGTTTCTGAACTATGAGCTGATGAGTTTTGAAAGTGTTTGAGGAAGAGGGCTTGAAATTCTTGGGTTCTTCCAGCTACAATGAGGTTTTCAACATGAAAGAAGAGTGCGGAATTTCATTCTTGATGGATGTGAAGACAGGGGTCAGATTTGGATGGAGCATATCTGATCTCCTTGAGCCAGTTGATGAGTATGCTGTACCAGTTGGTTGAGGCTTTTTTCAGACCATAGAGTGATTTCTCAAATTTGAGAAAGGGGTGATTCTTGAGCAGCCACAGGGAGTGTCAATGTAGATGGTTTCCTTCAGAGGTGCATAAAGAAATTCTTCCTTCACATAAAAATTTCTGAGGGAGAGCTTCTTGGAGATTGCTAGGATCAGGAGTGTCAGAAGAGTGGTGAACGTTCCAGTTGTAGAGAAGTTATTTTCATAGTCAATTCTTGGGATCTGTTTGAATCCCTGGGTGCAGAGTCTGGCCTTTTGCTTTTCCAGAGAGGAGGAAGTGGCAGGATTTTCTTTGAGCACCATTATGGTTTTTTGATAGGAGTCTGAGAAAATTGTTGCTTTTTCCCATAATTCCATTTTTTCAATGGAATAAAATTTGGTTTTGATGCCTTCTGCAAATTTTTCCGGGGTGTTGAGGTATGTGTATTTGGCTGGTTTCAACCTTGAAGATCTTTCTCTGAGATCATATCTGGTAGGATTAGGCAGTCTTTCTGGATCTGTAGAGTCCTCTGGGCTTTCCTGTTTTTTTTTTTGAATTGATGGTGTATCTTCCTTGTTTTTTTCAACTGAAACTTTTTCTTTGCTTTGGTTAGAGGATTTTTTGCTTTCACCATCTG
Source organism: Puccinia polysora (assembly GCA_025617555.3). Taxonomy (NCBI): domain Eukaryota; kingdom Fungi; phylum Basidiomycota; class Pucciniomycetes; order Pucciniales; family Pucciniaceae; genus Puccinia; species Puccinia polysora. Next base: position 1,068,939 of record CM062616.1, read on the forward strand.
ATTTTGGGAAGTTTGTTGGTTCTCTGAATTTTCTGTTAAGGGTTTTCTGTTCCAGGTTTTCAAATTCAAGGTTTATGGATGGCTTTCTTTTTATTCTTGGAACAAAGGTGAGGAGTCTTAAATTTTTTTTCTTGAAAATTCTACCCAAGGATGATAAGATGTGATAGGATCTGAGATTTTTGTTGAAGCCTATCAGAATCCCTGTTGTTCCTTTGGGTTCTAAATTTGAGAAGTTTTTTCTAGGTAGTTTTAGGAAGGAGAAAGAATTTCCAATGGGATGAAAATATTTCAAGGGAAGAGTTTTTTTATGAAGAAGGAGTAGGGAGATTTTTTGGATTTTTGAAATGCTTTCTGGTTCTTTTTGAGGGTTCTGGCCTCAAGAACAAATTTGCACAGGTTCTTGTCCAGACAGGAGTCATTGAAGATGGTTCTGAGTGACTAAAGCATGGTTCTGTTGTTTTTATCTGCCTTTTCAATTTGTTGAGGAGTGTAGGGGTTTGAGTATCTGGTTTTGATTAAGTTCTTCTTGCAGTATTCATTAAAAAGTTTTTTTTGAATTCCCCATCTCTGTTGGAATTTCAAAAGCTGGGATAGCAGCCAAATCTCTTAGCTTCAAGATCTAGGATGTGATAAATTGTTTCAAAGGTTTTGTCTTTTGATTGGAGGGGAATTCCCAAGCAGTATCTAGAGTAGCTTTCAACCACAGTCAAAAATTATCTGTGATTTTCAACTGAGGAAGGTGTGATGGGTCCAAAAATGTCCAGATGTATTTCTGAAAAGGGTCTGGATGCTAGATTGTGTCTGCTTTTGAATGATGCTTTAGTTATTTTACCAAGTTCACAGAATTCCCCAATGGTATCTGGTTTGGTAGTTATTATTAGCTTTTTCCTCATTCTGTGATAGCTGACATGTCCTAGGGACTTGTGAAGGGGTTCTCCACTGGAGAGAAAACAATTTTCTTTGGTTTTGCTTAGTGGTATAGCAGGCAAGAGTTTTTGGTAATGGCCTTTGTGAACCACTTTTCCTTCTTTGGACACAGAAAATTTCTTGATTTTAAATTTGAATCCAAAGTGGTCTGGTAATATACAGTAGACAGGCAGGAGATTTGTGGACAGCTTGGGGATATATATGAAATTCTTCAGCCATAAATAAGACCCATCTTCATTCTTCAGGCACACTTCTCTGGATCCTTTGATTTCTAACTAGTGAGTTTTAGAACTGGTCCTTACAGATCCTAGTTCTTCTGAGGAGAGATGTTCAAATGGCTGGAGTCTGAGGTCATGTGGGAAGTAGAGCCGTAATCAAGAATTAGGAAGTTGTGTAGTGTTGAGTGAGAGTGATGAAGGCAGCTGAAAGTGATGTGGGTTT
>CM062616.1:1077806-1110306 GCA_025617555.3 Puccinia polysora
TTGGGCGGGGTGCAAGGGCCGTGTCATGAGAAGGACAAACAGGGTGGAAGTAATGGCAGGCGGGCAATACAGATGGATATGGGGTATGGGATGTGGATCATGGGATGAGGTTGGAAGGATAGAGTTGGGCTAGGGTTCTGTAATTAGGGTTTGTATTTCATTATTCTTGCTTGCTTGTGGTTTTACCTAGGTTAGGGTTGAGGGGAAGGTTACTCAAGCAGAACCCTCAACCCTGATGACATTGGAGGATCATCATCAGAGGATCATATTGGATCATTATAGGTTTTGGAAGGATCTTCACTCTCATTTCTCTATCTCTCAGTCAAAGGGTGAACAGTTGCACTCAGGGTTTACAGACGCAAGGATCAATAACTTCCAAACTTGGGAACCATTAAAGGAGAATTCCTCTTCTGAATTCCACATCTGGGGGTCTGGCGGGGAAGTAAACTTTTGTTCCTTGTCTCTTGAAACTAACAAGCGCAATGTCCCAGTACCACCCAACAACTGTTGCGGGGTCCTCTAATGTCACCCCCACTCCTCCTCCTCCTCCTCCTGCTTCTTGGAAGCAACCCTCATCAATGGCAAGATATGGTGTCCCTCTCTCCAACAACGGTGCAAATCACAAGCCCGTTTGCATCAGGCTGTGGGACTATCCACATATCCAGTTCAATACTGAGGAAGTTGAGCAATTCCTTGGGCAATACAAAGGAATTGCCAAGGCGCAAGGTGCAACAGGTTCAGATAAGGCTTTTCTTGTCCTCCTCTTCATTACATACAAAGAGAAGCTTTGGGATGTGGAGGAGATGGAAGGGTACAAGGAACTTGATTGGCCAAAAATGAAGGCTGGAATCTTGGCCCGGTGGGGAAGGCGCAAACCTTGGTTTTGGGAAAGCAACTTTGAGCAAGCCGCGGGAGAAGCAAGCGCAAATGGTGGAGTTGGGACAGGGGCGCAATTGGGGGAGTATGTAGCAATGTTTGACTGGATCTACCGTTACCTGGCAAAGAACAAGTTAATAGCGGGTCAGATGGGCCTGATGAAGAGGGAATTTCTGGGCAGACATGGTCTCCAACTCCACAGGCGGGTTCAGCGGCACTTGTACAACAAAAACTTGATAAAGAGGTTGTTGGATGGGAGAATTGTGCTTCTTTCAGAAATCCTTATCATCTGTTGGGCGGTGGAAAGCAAGTTGGACTTGGAGGAACTGATGGAGGACATGGCAAGGTCATTCCCAATGGGGTCAAAGAAGTCTGCTTCTCACCCTCCTGTAGCACTGACGCAGGCTCCAGTTGCAGCCCCTCAAATAAGGAATGTGCTCTGGCAACACCACCAAAAACAAGCCCAGATATTAGCAAGATGACGGAGTTGATGAGGGACTTACAGATCTTCCTGGGTTGAATGTTTTCAGCGCCGTGCAATCCGCCTCCTCACCCTGGGGGACCACTTCTGCCATTGAATCCGCCCGTGTTGCAGTTATGCAATTACTGCGGGGACAAGGGGCATTGGCGGTTGGGGTGCAATTACATGACAAGGGACCTCAAGGCAGGATTGGTTTGACCGGTGGGAATGGGATTCATGTTTCCAATGGGCAAATGGATCTCCACCTAACCAGGGAATCCAACCGTCATGGAGCAAGTGCGGGCGCAAGGTCAGGATTTGGGGGTAACTGCTTGAGCTTTTCTTGGGATTGTCACCGGTCCCAGGGTATGGAAACCACCCCGCGTGGAGTAGGAAGTAAGGGAACTAGCAACAGAGGTGCCGGTGGTGGTGGAAAGGATGGATGTGGATGCTAAAGAGCAGGTTCTGCCAGTAGCTCCTAAGCCAGTCGCAGGCCGTCCGGAAACCAATGGGTGGACGGAAAATCTGGTAGGGAAGAAGAAGGCGGTGAAGATTTTGTGCAGAGTGATGGGGAACAAAACAACTATTCCCTTGAACTTGAAGGAGTTTGCAGCAGTTTCACTGGTGGTAGTAGATGAGATGGTTCAAGCATTGAAGGATTTCAGACACAATAGGATCCCTCCAATGGTGCAGCGGGTGAACTTGGCTGGGGATGATGCGGAGCACAACCTAGTGGGGATGAAATCTGTTTCAACTCTGCTTGCTTACGTTCTGATGAAGATTTCCAGAAGGAAGGTATGGGCACTGGTGGATAGCGGTTCCATGGTGAACCTTCTTCCGTCTAGGCTGGTTGATGAAATCGGATTGGTTTGATGGAAATGCGCAATGGGGCTTTGCGCACTTAAAAGCGGGGAATTTTGCCTGGATTGGGTTGTGGAGGAGGAAGATTTTGAGGTTGAAAGGGTCTGTAAACCACTTTCTTTTCTATTTGTTGATTGGGGGGAGGCTATTTTAGGACAGCCATTCATTTTTGGGTTCCAAGCGCAAATGATGTTTGATCCAGAGGCAGGGACGGAAGCGTTGAAAGTGGAAGATTTTTTTGGTGGGCAATTCAAAACCACAATCTGCAATCAAGGGCTGGGGAAGTTGATGCGGGATTCAGCAAGAGAAGAAGAGGAGGACCCCGGGAGCAAGGGTGGGCCCGGGTGGATTTTGACTAGTTGGCCAAGGGTACTGCATGGAGAAAGCTCCAGCTTTGTGCGGGCGGTTGACCAGTGAGGAGCAGGTGGGAAGTGGGGAGGGCGCGCAGGAAGCACAAGCGCTGGAAGTAATTCCCTTTCCTCAGTATGCATTGCCAGGAGTTACTTTGCAAAAACACTATCATTGTGCCACACTCATGAGCAAAGGCAAAATTCACAGTTTGGTTTTGTCTAGGACCTATGGTAACGTATGCATGCGGATGGTGCAGTGCAATGTGGTAAAGTATAAGCTGGTTGCACGTTGTGGAAAATTTTTGAGGTTATCCCTCACAAAGTTGTCCCAAGTCACGGAGTTCAATGGTTCTAGCGTCTGTAAGACTCGAGGATGATTCCTTGTCCGGGAGAGAGAGAGTGAGATTCTAATCTTCCTTTTTCATATTCCCCCCCTTGTGTGTGTGTGTGTGTCCCCCTCCAACCCATGCTGAGGAAAGAGGTATCTTATATCCCCTCCCCTCAGCCCTAACCTAAGTACAAGCACAAAGACAAACTGACAACCATGAAGAAGAAACCCTAGACCCAGAACCCTAACCCATCCCCCAACCCATACCCATACCCTATCCCTTCAGCTTGCCTGCCATTTCCAACATCTGGTTTGTCCTTCCGTGGTGCGGCCCTCCGCCGCGCACTAACCAAAGTCCACCGCGCTTGCCCATATCCGCCCAACGCGCCCTCGTGGATTTCCCATCATGTGGCCGGCCCGCGCTTGCGCGCGGTTGTCCACGCATATAGCCCTGCTGTTGCCCCGCCTTTTCCGCCCCCAACTAACCACCCAAAAACCTGGTCTGCCCAGCTCCATCCGTGAGTCGGATATCCAAGCGGATTGCGGCCCGCCTCCCCTAGTCAGGCCCGGCCCGCAGCCGCGTGCTTGATCCGCTGCGCCCACTGCTGAGCCTTGCGGCAACTGCTGCTGAGCCCGCAGCGGCTACTGCTGCTGAGCCCGCAGCGGCTACTGCTGCTGAGCCCGCAGCGGCTACTGCTGAGAACCGGCGCACCCCCACTGCTGAGCCTAACCTACCAGATGCTAAGCGCGCAGAACGCAACGCAGTTCCCGACCCGAGGCTATATAATGACACCACATCCCCCCCCGACTTGAGTTCTGTCCCCAGAGGTCCTTTCCCATTGCTACCTTGACCACCTTTGCACCGTTCCCCCCTACCTACTCCACCTCACACACTCCGCCGATTCCCCTCCCCCCCGCTTCATCGCCATCATGCTCCCATGCAAATTCTGCGCCCGGAACGGGCACGCGTGCTTGATTGCTCCTGGCCGACGCGCCTGTGTTGCTTGCCGTCGCGGCCATTGTCGCTGCTCACTTAGTGACGGCATGCCCCGAGCCCCCCCCCAGGCCGCGCAAGAGGGCTTGTCCGGACTCATTTGTAGTTTTGGATGACAATGCTATCTCGGAGGACTTGTGGACTCCGCCGGGCTCCCCTCGTTGCCGCCCTCCGCCGAGCAAGGGTCGCAACTTGGCTTCCCCCCTCCGCCGCGCGGGACCACCGCGGAAGGAGGACTTCTTGTCCGTCAATGACTATTGGAGGGCCCTGCAATTCTGGTCGGACCGCGTCCGGATGAGGGAAGGCGCAAGGGACCCGCGACTTGATGAAATTCTCCGGCGTTGCGCTGCTGTGGCTTCAGGTCCTCCTCCGGCACCTACGCCGGCTCCTCCCCCCCCCCCCCCCCGGCTCCACAAGGCACTCCACCGCCGCCCGCGTCACCAGCGGTCTTGGATGAGAGGCCTACTACCCCCAAGGTCCCTCCTCTGCGGTCCCCGATCCTTATCCCGTCGTTGCCCTCAGCTGAGCCAAGCCCTCCGCGCAATGCCCCGGGGACCCCTTCATCACCCCCTTGCTTGTTCGGATCAAGTCCCCTCCCGGCACCGGCACCGCCTTTCCCCAGCCCTCCCAAGATTCCGGACATCCCAATTGTAATGGCACCCCCGGCGTCCCACTTTGAGGTTCTCGCGGAAAGGTTGACAACAATGCTTAGGGATTACCTCGCGACCCCCGGCGCCCAATCCTCGGAATCCCGACGCGCGCTCCTGGCATCTTTCCGGGCCTTACTGGCGTCATTGAGGGCGGAGATGGAGGATATGATGAAGATGGCTTAGGCGCATCGCCCCCCACTCCCCTTCTCCCCTTTTTCTTCATCCCTCTTTTGTTGTACCGTGCTTCCCCTATTCCTAGAGAAATACATGTCTTCTGCGCGAGGTCCTATCTTCCAAGAAAAAGTGCACGACCGTGCTTTGTGAGAATGAGATTAAGATTGAGTTCTGCGTCCGCGCGCCGCTTTGTGAGTGAGATTGAGATTGACCAGCCGTTCCAAAAAGGGGTACCTGGACCGCCCCAGACAGACTGCCACACAGTTCCCCATACCCGTACTACAAAACAAACAAACACCGTGGCGACAGCGGGTGCTCACAACCGCAAGTATAAGGGAGGAGCAATGGGAAAAGAACATTCTGGGGTGTCTAGTCATTCCGGCTGTGAACCGGCTAGAGCACCCCCTTACCAAGCTAAGCTTTTAACTGTGTCCACACCGTCCCCGTCCATCACGCCCGTCCGTTCAAGAAAGAAACAGGAGAGAAACAGAAAAGGAGGAGGGAAAACAGCCCGGATCCAAAGAGGAGAAAGAAATATTCTATATTTATTATTTTTATTTTTATTTATTTATTTTTTTTTTTTTTTTGCAGAGCTCTTTGTCCCGCCATCCGTGCGCAGGGCTCGTCCTCGCGTTTGCGGACCCGATGTCACGCCGCCCCTGCGTACCTGCAATAAATAAACCGTAACCAGTACCAATCCAAAACCAAGTCCAAACCGAAACATAAGGAGACAAAAATTCTGGGGTGTCTAGTTGTCCCGGCTGTGAACTGGCTAGAACACCCCCTCACCAAATTATTATTTTTATTTTTATTTATTTATTTATTTATTTTTTGCAGAGCTCTTTGTCCCGCCATCTGTGCGGGGGGCTTGTCCTCGCATTTGCGGACCCGATTTCACCCCGCGCTCACGTACCTGCAATAAATAAACCGTAGCCAGTACCAATCCAAAACCAAGTCCAAACCAAAACATAAGGAGACAAACATTCTGGGGTGTCTAGTTGTCCGGGCTGTGAACCGGCTAGAACACCCCCTCACCAAATCAAGCTTAACCACCTAGCGCCCCCCCCAGCTTGACAGCTGTCCCCAGCAGTCTGCAACCTTTGACTTCTCCGGGGTTGCGCGTTGCGCGCCGGTTCTTCGCTACCCAAACGCTCCGCGTCGTCGCCCGACTCCGGGACTGCCTCGCCCCCGGACCCCGAATCATTGCCCGCCGTTTTGTTGAAGGAAGTGGAACCGCGCGCAAAGAAGCTTTTCACATGCGAAGCCGCAGCCTTCCATTTAAGCGGCGCCCTGTCCAATTCCTCAAGCTTGTAGCTGCCGCCCAAGAACTTAGAGGCCACGCGGTATGGCCCGTTCCACCGGTTGGCAAAAAGCCGGCCACACTGGGATTCCAGACTCCGATTATACAGCAGGACCAGGTCCCCCTTCCGCAGCGGATCCCGGAGCCGGTGGGAACAGCGCTTGTCCCAATAGCGGATGGACGCCGTCTGGGTTTTCTTCAAACAATCCGCGGCCCTTCTCAAGGTCTCCTCACGCCTAAGGAGTTGCTCAGCCCGCGCCTCGACCAGATCTGCGGATGTCTTGACCTTCCACCAATCCACGCCCAAGAACGTGTTCAGCTCAATGTCCACAGGAAGCACAGGCCACTGCCCGTAGAGTAGCTTGTAAGGCAAATACCCCGTTGAGCGCTTCACAGAGATCCAATCGGCAAAAAGAACTGCCGGGAGCGCCACCTGCCACCTTTTGCCGTCCTCACTGCACATTTTCACCAGGGCATCCTTGATTGGCTGATGCCCCCGCTCAATCATCCCCGCGCCCTCTGGTTAGTACTCTGTCACACGCCCAAATTTTGCTCCACAACTCTGCACCAGCGTCACCAGGCGTCCCCAAAACTCCCCCCCTCCGTCAAAAGTGACCAAGCGAAGCAATCCGTAGCGCGTGAACCATTCCTCCTCCAGAAACTGAGCCACCTTTTCCGCCAATAGCTTCACTAGAGGCCTCGCTTCCACCCACCCAGACAGATCGTCACGCGCAACCAGCAAAAACGCAAACTTTCCCGCCTTGATGTGGACCACATCTAGCAAAACGCGCCCAAACCGCGCGTCCTCACCCGTGGGGTGGCCAACCTCCTTGGGCAGACCCAAGCTTTGCCGCTGGCAGGCCTTGCACGACTTCACCCAATCGCGCACCGCGCGGACAATCCCCGGCCACCAAAACCTTGCTTTCACCCTTCTCCGCATCTTGACCTCACCCCGGTGACCAAGGTTGTTGTGCAGACTTCGTAGGATCACCTCTTGGTCGGCCCTAGAAGTCGCGACGACAAGAGGCACGGAACCACTCCGCCGCCATAACTGACCATCCTGTAAGTAGAAGTTCAGAACATTATGCCTCACTCACCGGATGACCGCGCCCACCGTGCCCTTGGGGAACTGGAGATCCTGCAAATAAGATCACAAGACCGCGTAAAGCCCCAACTGACACAACGGAAGACAAATCGCTGCCTCCGCCATTCCTACCCAAACGACCGGCGCTTCCACGTCCAAGGGTTCCGCCCCCTTGTAGGGATTGTCCCGCGGGTACCGCGACAGCGCGTCCGGCATTGTGAACGCCTTCCCTGGGATGTGTACCAGGCTAAAGGAGAATAACTGGAGAAACGCTACCCACCTGGTCATGGGCGCGTTTGGCAGTGTTGGTGAGTTAATCATTCGCGCCAAGGCCTCTGCGTCAACCAAGAGCTCAAAATGCACGCCCCACAAAAGGTGCTGCAACTGCCGTATGATCTTGGTGAAGCCGCACAGCTCCAGCTTTGGCTGCGAATAGCAACTCTCTGTTGCGGTAAAGGTGGCCAATTCGTAGAGCACCAACCTATCTTTTCCGTCCTCCTCCTGTGTCAAGACCCCCCCCCCCGGCACCAAACTCACTAGAGTCAACCGCCAGGCGTATCCCTCCAGCGTTGTAATTGAGGTCCCAAAGGACAATGTCGCACCCCACAATCTCCTTGAGCTTTGCAAACGCGGCATTGCATCCTTTGGTCCAATTCCACTCTGCCCCCTTACGCGTCAGCGCCCGCATTGGGCTTGCCACTTCTGCAAACCGCTTGATGCACATGCGGACATAGCTGCACAACCCCAGGAACTGCAAGACGTGCGACACCGTCCGAGGAGTCGGCCATTCAAGAACCTTGTTCCGCTTCTTCTCCGCTATTCGCCTACCGTCAAAGGCCACGACATGCCCCAGCACCTCAAGCGCCGGAAAGCAGACTGCTAACTTTTTCCCGGACACGGTAAGGCCCGCCTCCTCAATTTGGAAGAGGAATTGTTCCAGAGTCTCCGCGTATTCCCAGATGAATTGACGGATTGCGGGTGCATCCTCTAGGACCGCGCCTCCGTAGTCTGTTCTGGGGCCTTTAATGCCAGCGTCGTCGATGAAGATTTGCACGCCTTCCGGAAGATTGTCACGTAGTATCCAGGTCATTTGGGCTTGGTAAACCGCCACTGAGTTGGTTGCACCTTGCGGTAGCCGCGTCAGCTGCATCCTCCCTAGCCCGGTCTCAAACGCCGTCAGTGGCCTCGAGTCAGGGTGGAGTTCTTGCTGGTCATATCCCCCCATTACGTCCACCAGCCCGTAGCAAGCGCGCCCAGCCATTGACTCCAGAAATTTTTCCACACGCGGGGGAAGCCCCGCGTCGCAAATAGTGAACGAATTGAGCCTCTGAAGGTTGTGAACAATCCTTAGCGACTTCCCATCCTGTTTAACGACCGCAAAGATAGGACTTGAATAGCTTGACATGGACTGCTTGTAAAGCCCCGTCCTCACACGCTCCCGTACCAGCTCCAGAAAGGGTTCCCAAACGGTAGGGGGGATCGGAATTGGCTTGATTTGCCACGGTTTGTGAGGGACAGTGGGAATAACATAAGGGTCCCCAATCTTACCTCTCAACAACCCATGCTTGTCCGGTCCAAAGGCAAGCGCCTTCTCCCTCAGCACCAATACCAATACCAGAAGATCCCTTTCCTCCGCACTCAGCCATCCCATTGGTCCGAAGTTAAGGGCATCCACCCGCTCGTCTGTGATTTGCGCCGACCGTGTTATCCATCCATTCTTCCCAAGGGGCGTCTCCCACGGGTTCTGGGACCACGCAATTGGCCATAGGGGTCGGTTGAGTCCCTGAGGCATTGGCTCATTCCGCGGCCGGACTTTTCACACCACCGGTTTGTACTTGCCCGCGTTGCACCGCACCATCCAGACCCGGCTGTCACTGTCGTAAGTCCTAGTAATAACCAGACCGGGGATTTTGCCTTTGCTCATGACTGTGGCACAATGATAGGGTTTTTGAAGCGTAGAGCCTTCCAGAAATGCATACTGAGGAATGGAACTTACTTCTGGCACCTGCGCCCTATGCGCGCCCCCCTCCACCTGCTCCTCACCTGTCGGCCGCCCGTGCTGAGCCGGAGCTTGCCCTGCACCGTAACCGCGGCTGACTAGGAAAAATCCTCCGCAGGGTGACCCTTGCGGTCAGCCCCCGCGCCGGACTCCCTGTTGCCGCCAGACACTGGGTCCTGTACCCATCTCCCTCGCCCGTGATTGCAGATTGTTGTCTCAAACCGCGCTCCAAGTGGGTCTTTGACGGTCAGCGCCTCCGTTCCTTCCTTGGCGTTGAAGGCCATTTGAGCTCAGAACCCAAATATAAACGGCCGACCTAGAATCACATCTCCGCATTCCACTGAGAGAAATGACAGGGGCTTACAAACCTTCACAACTTCCACCTCCTCCGCCTCTACTACTCCATCCACGCGGCATTTGCCGCCATTTAACGCCCAAAGGCCCATTGCGCACTTCCTCTGCACCAGGCCGAGCTTGTCCACCAACCTTGACAGAAGCAAGTTGACCATCGACCCGCTGTCCACCATTTCCCACACCTTCCGCCCCGCAATGGTTATTGCAACATAAGCAAGCAGGACGGATACCAACTTTGACCGGCATGGCTCAGGATCCATTTCCTCCTCTGCCACATTAACTTGCTGAACCGTTGTCGGAACCCCGCCCTGACTGCAATCTTTTAAGGCCTGAACCATCTTGTCAACAACCGCAGGGGATACCGCCGCTAGCTCCCGTAGGGTCAGAGGTATTGGTGAGTCGTTCCCCATCACCCTTTGGACAATGTCCGCGGCCGTCTTCTTCCCTGCGGGATTAGCGGGCAGCCCGTCCAACGCTGGTACGCGCGCAACTGGCTTTGGGGCCATTAGTCGCTTGTCGACATCCATCGCAATCTGCTTGTTTGTTGCCAATGCCCTGACTTTGGCCTCCACTCTTGGCGCTACCCAGGTTCCGGGTGCAGTGAGGATCCCAAGCGAGACCCGGGCGGTCTCGTCTTTAGCCTTTGCTCTTTCCCGCACTTGCACTATTGGTGGCGGCTTGTCCTTGGTCAGATCCACCGATTCACCTGTCGGGAATATGTATGTCATCCCGGATGTGCAAACAAGCCCCTCGTCCATGTCTCAATTGAGGTTCTCACAAGCCAACTTCCAGTGCCCTCTCTCCCCGCAATATGAACACTGCGGCGACCCAAACAACCCGGATGGTCCGCTGGGGGGCTGGAACCCTTCTACCATGTGAGGCGGTACCGCGCGCGGTTGAGAAGGAGCCGCCGGAGACGGTGCGGCTGTTGGAGCTGTGTGAGCCCATGTCCAGTTGAGGAAAACCCTTATGTCCCGCAGAATCTCCGTCATCTCTCCAACTGATGGTCCCGCGGATTTTTGGAAAAGTCCGGCATGAGAAGGCATCGGCGGCCGCGCGTCCGAGGTTTGGTTGGGGACCGGCGCCGAGATTGTGACTGATTTCTTGGAAGAAGATGGGTACATTTGTGCCATATCCGCAATGAGCTTGTCCAAATCGATTTTGCTCTCCACAGCTTGACGGATAACCAAAAGATTGGGAAGAATCGCGACACTTCCATCCAGCGACCTCTTAACCAGACCGTGTCATACAGGTATTGCTGCACTCTGGAACGGAGCTGTGGCGCAAGACCCCCCAGAAACGCCCGCTTCATGGCACCCGTCTGGCCCACAAAGACCTTGTTCTTCGCCAGGTAGCCGTAGATTTGCTTGAACTTTGACATATATTCCACTAATCCTTTGCGCAATCGCACCCCGCCATTCTTGCTCGCTTCCTCCGCGGCTTGATCAAAGTAGCTTTCTCGGAACCGGGGTTTGCGCTTTCCCCACCTTGCCAACATCTTGCTTTTCAACTTCCCCCAGTCTTGCCTCTCGTAACCAATCATTTCCTCCACGTCCCGCAGCTTCTCCTCCTCGGTAATGAACAGCACAATTGTCCGAACCTTATCCGCGCCCAACGCGCCCTCTGAATCCGCAATCCCTTTGAATCTAGAAAGAAACCACTCAACGTCCGAGGTACTGAACCAAAGGTGAGGGAAATCCCTTGGCCTCAACCAAACGCGGCGAGGGGCCTCTGCCGCCATGTCCAATGACCCTTCCAAGGGAGGAGTGAACCCGCTAACTCTGGGAGCATGAGCGGATGGCGGCCGAGGGGGTTGAGCAGCAGAAACGGGAGTCAAACGTAGAGGATAGGGAAGGGGAGCATTGGATCCCAGAGCAGTTGTTGGCAACATCCTGCGTTATCTTTGAGAGACTGAGAACGGATTGAAGTTCCCGGCCAGACCCCCAGATGTGGAAACTTTTTGAGGTTATCCCTCACAAAGTTGTCCCAAGTCACGGAGTTCAATGGTTCTAGCGTCTGTAAGACTCAAGGATGATTCCTTGTCCGGGAGAGAGAGAGTGAGATTCTAATCTTCCTTTTTCCTATTCCCCCCCTTGTGTGTGTGTGTGTGTCCCCCTCCAACCCGTGCTGAGGGAAGAGGTATCTTATATCCCCTCCCCTCAGCCCTAACCTAAGTACAAGCACAAAGACAAACTGACAACCATGAAGAAGAAACCCTAGACCCAGAACCCTAACCCATCCCCCAACCCATACCCATACCCTATCCCTTCAGCTTGCCTGCCATTTCAAACATCCGGTTCGTCCTTCCGTGGTGCGGCCCTCCGCCGCGCGCTACCCAAAGTTCACCGCGCTTGCCCGTATCCGCCCAACGCGCCGTCGTGGATTTCCCATCACGTGGCCCGCCCGCTCTTGCGCACGGTTGTCCACGCATATAGCCCCGCTGTCGCCCTGCCTTTTCCTCCCCCGACTAACCGCCCGAGAACCTGGTCGGCCAAGCTCCATCCGTGAGTCAGATATCCAAGCGGATTGCGGCCCGCCTCCCCTAGTCAGGCCCGGCCCGCAGCTGCGTGCTCAATCCGCTGCGCCCACTGCTGAGCCCGCAGCGGCTACTGCTGAGAACCGGCGCACCCCCACTGCTGAGCCTAACCTACCAGATGCTGAGCGCGCAGGCCGCGACGCAGTTCCCGACCCGAGGCTATATAATGACACCACAACGTAAGTTTTTCCCCTGGAAAAAAGAAATGCTGCAGGACCTGAACGGACCACTCCGACAAATCCCTTGGTCGCGGGACCCTTGGAAATCTCCGCTGAAGGTGTCAGGATGGGTAACACAATTGGAGCGGATTACGGATGAGCGGGTAGAGGCCCTTAACTTTTGACCGCCGGGCTGCTTAAGCGCAGAGGAACAGGATTTGCTGACGTTGGTACTTGTCCTCTTGGAAAGAGCACTTGAGTTTGGACCTGAAGAGTGGGTACTGTTAAAGAGAAAGATAGGAGACCCTTATGTGATTCCAACGGTTCTGCATGAGCCTTGGCGTATCAAGCCAATGTCAATTCCGCGGCCAGTTTGGGGGCCCTTCTTGGAGCTGGTGCGCGAGCGTGTAGGAACAGGCCTTTACAAGCAATCAACATCAAGTTACTTGAGTCCAATCTTTGTGGTGGTTAAGCAGGATGGGAAGTCATTATGGATTGTTCATGATCTGCAGCGGCTTAATTTGTTTACAATCCTAGACACGGGAGAACCTCTGCACGTGGACAAGTTTCTCAAATCTATGGCAGGGCGCACGTGCTACAGGTTGGTGGATGTGATGGGCGGATACAATCAGCGCAAACTTGATGGGAGTTTGCGGCCAATGACTGCCTTTGAAACTGGATTGGGCAGGATGCAACTGGCGCGGCTGCCGCAAGGCGCAACTAACTTGTTTTTGGTTTACCAAGCGTAGATGACCTGGATTCTGAAGGAAAATCTTCTGGAGGGGGTGCAGATTTTAATCAACAACGCAGGCATCAAAGGTCCGAGGACTGATTACAGGGGGGGAACGCTTATTGACGCCCCGGGAATTTTTTGATCTGTCTGGGAATTCGTGCAAACGCTGGAACGGATCTTTTTTTGGATTGAGGAAGTGGGGATCACGGTTTTGGGGAGAAAGCTAGCCGTCTGCGTACCCGGTCTGGAGGTCCTGGGGCATGTGGTGGCTTCTGACAGAAGGCAGATTGCGAGAAAGAAATGCAACAAATTCCTTGATTGGCCACTGCCAAAGACTGTATCACACATTCTCCAGTTCTTGGGATTGTGTAGCTATGTATGGATTTTCATTGAGTGGTTTGCGGAGGTTGCTAGTCTGTTGCAGGAATTGATGCGTAAGGGCCCGGAATGGGCCTGGGGTTTGAAATGTGACAACGCCTTTGACAAACTCAAGGAGATTTTCAGACGCGACATTGTACTGCGGGACTTGTATTTCAACACTGGGGGAATAAAGTTTGCTGTGGATTTGAGCAAGCTTGGTGTGGGGGCGGTTCTGAAACAGGAGGATGAGGGGAAAGATTGTCTGGTTCTTTACAAGTCCGTTACATTTACGCCAATGGAGAGCAGGTATTTGCAGCCAAAGTTGGAGCTTTGCAGGGTCACTAAGATTGTGTAGAGGTTGCAGCATTTTCTATGGGTGATTCACTTCATGCTTCTGGTGGATGCAGAGGCACTGGCATGGATGATCAATTTTCTAACGCTCCCAAATGCGCCTATGACCAGGTGGGTTGCGTTCCTTCAGTTGTTCTCTTTCATGGTGTTACATGTTCCAGGGAAGGCCTTTACAATGCCTGACCCACTGTCTTGGTACCTGCACAATGATCCGTACAAAGGCACAGAACCAATGGATGTGGAGACTCCAATGGTTAAGGTGGGAGTGGTGGAAGTAGGTGTTCAACTTCCGCTCCAGCAGTCCAGGAGGTACGTGGTCATTGGTTTGTATTTGCGGGATCTTTGGTTTCCAGATGATACGCCAGCCAAAATTGTTAGATGGATTTGGCAGAGAGTGGGAAATTTCTACCTGCAGGAAGGAAAGCTGTGGCGGCGGAGCGCGCCGGTACCGCTTGTGGTCAGCGCGTTGAGGGCGGATCAGGAGTTAATTCTGGGAAATCTTCATGACAATGTTGGCCATCGCGGAAAGCTTGAAACATGGAAGCGGATGAGGGCAAGGTTCTGCTGGCTGGGTGTAGTACGCATGGTGCGGGAGTGGGTACGGTTGTGAAAAGTGTGTCAGAAGCAGAGTGCAAGGCTACCTTGCAAAGTGGGTATTCCCAGTGGGGAGGATGCCTTTTTTGGGTGGGTTTCTCTGGATTTTTTGCACATCAAGACAGGTAAGTTTGCATACCTCCTTGTTGCGCGTGACAATATGTTGGGATAGGTGGAAGCATGGCCGCTTGTGAAGCTCTTGGCGGAGAAAGTTGGGCAGTTTCTGGAGGAAGATTGGTTCACGCATTACGGATCACTTTGCCTCGTAATGGTTGATGGGGGTGCGGAGTTCTGGGGACGGTTGGCGGAGCTAGTGCAAAGTTTGGGAAAGTGACAGAGTACTATGCGGAAGGCACGGGGATGATTGAGATCTGTCACCAGTCAATCAAGGATGCAATGGTGAAAATTTGTGGGGAGGATGGCAAGCAGTGGCAGGAAACCCTTCTGGTAGTTCTTTTTGCGGATTGTATTTTGTTAAAGAGATTGATGGGTTATTTTCCATACAATCTCTTATTTGGGCAGCAACCTGTGCTGCCTGTTGACATTGAGCTGGAAACCTTTCTGGGTACTGATTGGTGGAAGGTTAAGATGGCCACAGACCTATTCAAGGCCCGGGCCAAGCATCTCCTGCAAGGGGACAAGATGTTGGAGAAAGCGGCTGGAAGGCTGAAGGCAACCTGCACAAAGTTGGTCCGCTACTGGGACAAGCATTGCATGCACAAACTCCGGGATCCATTGTGGAAGGGGGACTTGGTTCTGCTTTACAATTTGAGCCTGGAAACTCAATGGGGGAAGTTGTTTTCAAATTGATGGAATGGTCCTTTCCGCATGAAGTCCAAGTTCACCAGAGGAAGTTACCAGTTGGAGGAGTTGGATGGCACTCTGCTCAAACAGAATGCCACGGCTTTGCATGTTTAACAATTCTATGCGCGGGGCTTGAGTTAATTGGACAAGATGGCTGTTTTGGATAGCAACAGGGATGATAACGCAGATCCTTCTTCCAAGGAAATGCCCGCAAGCCCGCTTTGCGTCTGGCGGAGTAAAAAATTGCAGACCACTGGGGACAGCAGCCAAGGTGGGGGGACAATGGATGAATAGGGGATATGATTGGATTTGGTGAGGGTGTGCTCTAGCCATTTCACAGCCTGGACAAATAGACACCCCAGAATGTTTGTTTTCTTATTTCCTTCTCTCTGGATTGGCTTTTTGGGATTATTTCTGGCTAGGATATGGGTTTCTTTTAGGTATGGGCATGGCACAATGCTGGTTCCGCGGATGCAAGGAAAAGCCCCACATTCTGGAAAAAAATGCATGAACAATTTCCAATGGATGATTCAGGGAACTAGGAAAGTGCATGGTGCGGAATGCATGTGGGTTGAAGAGCAAGGCACGGGCTTGGAAATGGGTTGGTGCTTAAAAAAAAAACTCTTTAAGTCTTCTTTGGCTATCTTATAGATGGAAGGTATGGATGGGTTTGGGTGGATACTTTTTCTCTTCCTCTCTTTCAAGGATGTGAGCGTGGGGCTGGTTTTCTTTGTGCTCTCTCTGTTGTTTAGATGGGTACAGGGAACTGTGTGGCAGTTTTTCTGGAGTGGTCCAGGTACCTTTAGCGGATACTCTCAGTAGCGCCAATTTTTCTCACTCTCAGCGGATACTCTCAGTGGCACGGATTCTTCTCACTCTTGCAGATTGCTCTCAAAGCGTGGATCCCGCAACGGCTCTTATACCTCTCAAGATTCTCACAAGCCCAAAGGCTACTTAGGATGGCGCGGCAAAAGTCCTTTTCTTTGCAGATAGGTGAGAGAATAGGGAGCAGCGGTAGTGGCCGGCCTGGCACGGAAAACAGGCGCTCCGGCCCAGGCGTATTTGGAAGGAGAGATTTTTCTGGCTGCAGAATGTGCAGGAAATTTTGGGTGAAGTAGGGTGGATTGGTTTTTTTCTTTTTTTCCTTGGTGTGATGTAACTATGGTATAGTTGGGGGCAGGTGAGATAGTGGTGGATCTCTGGGGAAAAAACTCAAGCTGGGTGGGATGTGGTGGTCTTTTATAGATGCGAGTTGGAATTGGTTGTGTGCTGCGCACTCAGCAGTAGCAGAGGGCTCAGCAATGGGTGCGGCTTTGCAGCAGTAAGCCTTTCTGCGGGCTCAGTAGCAGTCAAATTGGGCTCAGAATCTGGAGACACGGGGTGGATTGGACGGATTGCATGGATTGTGCAGATGTATCTTGAATATCTGAAAAGGCGCATTGGGCTAATGCAGACATGTGTGGGGGGCTCCAAGTTGGGCGCGGAGCAAGGGCCGCCTCATGAGAAGGACAAACCGGGTGGACGTAATGGCAGGCAGGCAATACAGATGGATATGGGGTATGGGATGGGGTTGGAAGGATAGAGTTGGGCTAGGGTTCTGTACTTAGGGGTTTTATTTCATTATTATTGCTTGCTTGTGGTTGTACCTAGGTTAGGGTTGAGTGGAAGGTTACTTAAACCGCACCCTCAACCAGGATGGCATCCAAGGATCACATTGGATCATTATAGGTTTTGGAAGGATCTTTACTCTCATTTCTCTATCTCTCAGTCAAAGGGTGAACAGTTGCACTCAGGGTTTACAGACGCAAGGTATCAATAACTTCTGAACTTGGGAACCATTAAAGGGGGATTCCTCTTCTGAATTCCACAACGGCCACCTATTTGGTGGGAACAGGGCAAACCTATAGTCTTGGAATATGACTTGGTGCAGACTTTGCCATCATGATCATGTTTGAACTTCTCAAATGGTTCCCTAACAAGATGGATTGAATCTAAAGAAAATTTGTAACCCAATGGTAACAGTTCAGGAGGAAGAACTGTCCCTAAACTAATTTGAGAGTTATAAAGTGATGCATGAACTGATTCAATTTGATTCAAAACTGTTCCGTCAAGGCTTTTCCAAAAATCCAACAGGTTTCCCAAATAGTTTGCAAGGAATTTTTTCAGATTTGCATGGGCCCCTTCAACCCTGAGATGTTGTTTTGTTTCCAAATATCTGGGTTTATACAAGTCCACACTGTTACAAACGTCTCTTTGATAGGGAAAATTTTATTTTCCATATAATTGAGTACATCCTCATAGTCTTTCAAGAAACACTATAACATTCAAAAGTTTAGAACCCAAAACTAGGTAGAATAAGAGGCAGTGATTTAAACCTACTCTGAGTTCTGCATCATTGAGCTCTGCCTCCTCCTTGGTCTTTGAGGCCCCATACTTTGCCCACAGAGTCATAAAGCTTTTCCATCCTTCAACTTCATTAACAAAGCGCACTTTACAGTTTGCTTGTATGTTTTTAGACAAGTTCCAAGTGCAACATTGTCTTGATGACTCAGGGAAATTAGATTCAATAGCAAAACTCAGAGATTTTTCATGGTCAGTTACAAAGACTTATGCAAGTCTGTTGGTATCATAAGCCAAATGCTTTAATGCATTTACAGACCAACTGAAGAAATCAAATGTTTCTTTTGTTATAAAAACAAGAGCTTTTGTGAAATTTTTCTGATTGGCTGTCATTCCCACAACATGCAATAGTGGTGTTTTTTACTTATTTGTCTTATAAGTACAATCCAACATAGAAATATGATGAAATTGTTTTGAAAGCTTTACTGCCTCTGGATGTGCTAAGTACAGGGCCTCCAAGTGACCCTCTCCACTGAGCTTTGACTGGTGAATCCAACTTGTTTATTCAAGCTGTTCATATAGTACCTCCACAAAACTTTTTCCCTTTAGTTCTGCAAGCGTGACCTTCTGCTTAGTGTTATAGATTTTTGGTCATCAACATAATCCTTACCATCAATCTTGCTCAATTTTCTCTTCAGTTGTAACATTTTGAGCCCATCATTCATGCCTTCTACTAGATTGTCTAAGGCCACCTCCAAGATTCTCCTCAGTTGAGGATGCACAGAGGGATGTTCAGATGGTTGATGGTTATGTTGGGTTTCTTTGTAGGAGAGGCTCCACAAAGGGTCTGCCTTTGTGTGACTTGCATGGATTAAAAACTTGCACCCAAAGTTCCTTGTATGAGTTTGTCTAGACCATTTGGTAAGAAGATTTCCTGAATAGGAACCATGTCTATCACAGGCTAAATCCACATATTGGTCATGCTTTTAGTTGAAAACTGTTAAAGCGTAACCATGCTTCATTGCCCATGTTTGACAATAGTTTTGTGCCTCTTCCCTAGTAGGAAAAGCTCTCAAGGGAGGTGGCTCAATTTGATCTAGTAAACATTCATTGGTTAAGTCATAGTTTCATAGTTACATGCACCCATCAGTTTCAATCAAATTAAATATGGCAAAGACCAGTAACATAAAGTGTTAATCACCACCAGCGGTCATGTCCATTTGTGAATCATTTTGTTCCTCAGTGGTCACCCTTGATGAGGATGCAATCAGGGCTTCCAATTTTTCATTAACCAAATCCTTTTTTTCTTTTTCCAAAGCTTTTTTGATGGCACTATCAATGTAGACCTTCCACGCAGCCATGTCAGAAGAAGGAGGGCTTGCCAGGGTTCCCATGAAAAAAAATTCAATGGTATACTTTATTATTCAATCCAACTTTCAATTGATCAAACAAAGTTTGCTCACTTTTGAGTTGAGAAAGAATTGTTTGCAGAATTTTATATGATTTATGATTTCAGTTTTCACTTTAATTTCACTTGGGTTTCACTTTAATGCCTCTTTGGGATTTCTAGGTGTGGAAAAACAGTCCCACAAAGTATGCATTAATCCCAAATTTGGGTTGACAGAACCCAAGTTTGGTCTGGTCCAGGGGGTGCCCAAAATTCTGGCACAACTTCTGGGGGGTTTTGCACCCCCAAACACGGCTAATCATAGCTGTTTACGGGGTTACACGGCTCATTCGAGCCATTTTTGGTGGTTACACAGCTCCTACACAACCCCCTGGGGGTTGCGCATGTTTGAAACAGCCCTTTGTAGTCGTCTTTGGGCCCCCATGGCTCATTTGAGCCATGTAGGTCCCTACACAACTACCACATGATTGGAGCCGTGAATTTAACATCACCCAAAAGTAAAAAATTAAAAAAAGGAAAAAGGGAAAGAAAGGAAAGAAAGGGGGAAAAAAGGGGGGGGAAAGGAAAAGGAAAAGGAAAAAGAGAGAGAGAGAGAGAAATCATCCAGAAAATTACACCCATGAATACACCCATTATGTTTAGCCATTGTTTTTATAATAAATCTTGGACCAGGCAAATTTTTTTTTGGGATTTTTATTTTTATTCAGTCTTTCCCCAAGTTTTAGCTTTGAAGTTCAAACCAGTTTTTTTTCAATCTTCCCTCCCAGATTTTTCCCCCTACCCCCTGGATTATTTTTTTCTTCCATCCTCCAATTGGATCCCATTTTTTTCACCCTTCAATCCAACCCACATTCCACATATCACCATCAATTGATAGAGAAATTTATCAAACCAGCATTTCCAGCATTACCCTACCACCATTTCCCTCTATTGGTCAGTCATCAATTCATCAAGCTTCTAACCAACATATTGCTCTTTGCATTGCTGATTTTTTTTAAAAAAATTTCTTTTTGCTTTGTTGCTTTTTTTTTTTTTTTTGGAAGGGGTGATCTGCTTTACTTCTTTTTGAAAATTCCCTTGATACCATTGTAGCAGAGTCAACTGACTTTTTGGGATTCCATTTATAAATTTTTAGAATAGTGAAATTTCTATCCCCAACATCTTGTAAATGCAATGAAAGCATCCAAAATATTCCAAGCTAGTAAGAAGTATCAGAGTATGGGGTAAGAAAAAAAAATAAGGCAAATAAAGTCTTTTGGGTCAAGATGCGGCTTGTAATGGAAAATTGGAGGAAAGTACAAGAAGATGAGGAGCAAAGGTGACCAGGTTGCAATTTGGTCAATAGTCCTGAATTGTAGGACAATTTAATTATGATCAGACGCTTGATGAACAGAGTGGATGATTATCTGAGAAGATTTGGGATTTACATGAATTGAGGCTGGATCCCTCCAAGGACTGACACTTGGGGTACTGCCAGGGTTGGTTGTGGAAGTGGAGGGATGATGATGGTAGAAGAGAGCTTGATACTTGGACCTGACTTTGATGGCTTTTGATTGTGCTAATGATCCATTCATTGCAGCTCAGCTGGCATTCAATTTTATTTCATTTTTGTTTTCAAAAAGAAAGGGAACAAAAAGAAAAAAAAAGTATTTCACATCAAATGGTTACTAGAATACAAAATGTTGTTTGGGAGTTTCACTTGAATTCATTCAAGAAATTAGTCTCAGATTTGAATGAATAAAATAATAATTAACCTTTCAACTTGAAATAAGCTTCATATATCAAGGTTTGAACCCTCTTGAGTTCACATTGCCCCCCAGTCCCAAAAAAATAAAAAAAAGCAAAAAAGCAAAGAAATTTTTTTTTAAAAAAAATCAGCAATCCTAAGAGCATGTTGGTTAAAAGCTTGATTAATTGATGACTGAAAAATAGAGGCAAATGGTGGTATGGTGTTTTTGGAAATGCTTGGTTGATAAATTTCTGGATTGATTGATGGTGAGCTGGGGAATTTGGTTGGGATTAGAGGGTGAAATAAAACTGGGATCCAATTGGAGGATGAAAGAAAAAAAATCAAATGGGGGGTAGGGGGAAAAATGTGGGAGAGCAGATTGAAAAAAAAACTGGTTCAAAATTCAAAAGTAAAACCTGGGAAAAACTGATTAAAAATAAAAATCCAAAAAAAAGGTTGCTTTTCCCAGCTTTATTACAAACACAATAT
This sequence comes from Puccinia polysora, assembly GCA_025617555.3. Lineage (NCBI taxonomy): Eukaryota > Fungi > Basidiomycota > Pucciniomycetes > Pucciniales > Pucciniaceae > Puccinia > Puccinia polysora. The sequence continues at coordinate 1,098,739 of CM062616.1, forward strand.
GTTAGGGGGTATTGCATTAAACCAGATACCCAGACACAAGTCCAAATAATCTTTTTAATCCCTCTTGAAAAATAAAACTCTTACCCTGACCTACTTTCATCCCATCAGAAATCCTGTCTCCTTCCTAACTTTACCCAGGAAACCCTTCTCCAAGCTTGGACCCAAAGGAAAAACTGGTTTCCTGACAGGCTTCAATGAAAATCTCAGATCCTACCATATTCTATCCAACTCTGGAGGAATTGCTGAAACCAAAAACATCAAGTTCCTCACCTTCATTCCCAGAAAAAACAACCAAAAACCCCTGCATCCTGAAATTGATAAAACATATCAGTTCAATCCCACCAATCAACTCAGAGACACAACACATTGCTCAGAGTCAGACACCAAAAGTGAAGCTTTGCATGGTAATAGCAAAGACAAAACCAGTGAAGGATCAGTTGCAGACAATGGTGAGAGAATATTTTCAATTCAAGAATAAGAAAAAGACAGTCCCAAGAATTCTCCAAGTCCAGAGAGACAGCCCAGTCCTCCCAGATACAATCTCAGAGAAAGATCCTCAAGAGCCAAAACAGTCAGATACACGTACCTTAGCACCCCTGAAAAATTCCCTGAGGACATCAAAAATGAATTTGATTCAATTTAAATGATGGAAGTATGGGAAGATGCAACCATAATACCAAAATCCTCCCTGAATTCCTTCATTGTACTCAATACCCAGCCCACCACAGCCTCTTCCCCAGAAAAGAAAAAGGCCAGACTCTGCATCCAAGGATTCAAAAAAGTTCCAGGCATTGACTATGAGAACACCTTATCTCTCACTGGAAAATTTACCACACTCCTGACGCTTCTTATCCTATCCATTGCCAGAAAATTCTTCCTAATACAGTTTGATTTGAAGGCCGCCTTCTTGTACACCCCACTAAAGAAAAATTTTTACATCAAAACTCCATTGGGCTGCCAAATAACTGCCCCCTTCCTCAAACTAATAAAATATCTGTACATTCTCAAGCAATCTTCAGCTAATTGGTATAGCACTCTCACCAACTGTCTCAATGAAATCAGATAATCTCCATCCAAATCCATCCCTTGCATCTACATTCACCAAGAATCCAACTCCATTCTTTTCTTTTATGTAGACAACCTCATTGTGGCTGGAAGAACTCAAGAATTGGAAACTCTTTTCCTGAAAAGTTTCCCCAAATCCTCAGCCAATAGTCCAGAAACTCTCCTGGAGATGGAAATGCAAATCTCAGGCTCCAATATCTCAATCTCATACAAGAAACTCATTACAAAAAGACTCAAACCTCTTGTGCTTTTAGTCTGCAAACCTTTTCTCACTCCTCTTTCCCCAAGCATTAAACTTCTGAAGGAAACCAAAGAATAAATGTAACAGTTCAGAAGGCTCAAAATCAACAACAGAACCTACACCAGATTTCTAAACTATCTTTCCTGTAGAGCTTGGCCAGATACAGCCGCAGAAGTGTACATACCTTCCAATTTAAACAACAATCAATCAATAAACCACTGGGAAGAATTTGTTCACTGCTGGAAATACCTGGCTGGAACCATTTCAAATTCTCTTTCTCTTTCTCCTTCATCCCTCTCCTCCTCCTCCAGACACAAATATTTCAGTGAGACTACATGTGCTGATTACTTCAAGATAAGAAAATCAAGAATCAGCTATATCTCCTTTTGGCTCAATTGCCCTATCTCCTGGAACAGCTGCAAGCAGAAAAACATCACAATTTTGTCCACCAAAGTCAAATTCAACTCCCTTGCCTGATGTCACCCAGAAATCCTATGGATATCAGAGCTTATCCACAACCTGTGACCCACCTATTTCCTCACTTGCATATTCAATGTTGATAAAAAATGACTCATCAAAAAATCAAAAACTTTGACTCAAACTCAAAAACCAAACATTAGGACATCAAAATCAAGTACCTTAGAGATCAATCAAGTGCCTTAGAGATCTGTAAAAAAATAATCAAAATAAAATCCATTTCATTCCCTCCAAAGACATGATTTCTAGTGCTCTGACTAATGCCTGCAGTTCAGCCTCTCTCACTAGAATTAATAGTAGGCCCTTCACATCAAGACATGGGTGTTTTGAAATATTATTTTAAAAATAAAAAAATTAGAAAATTAGAAAATTAAAGAATTAAAAAATAAAAATAAATAAAAAAATAAAAAAATAAAAAAATAAAAAAATAAAAAAATAAAAAAATAAAAAAATAAAAAAATAAAAAAATAAAAAAATAAAAAAATAAAAAAATAAAAAAATAAAAAAATAAAAAAATAAAAAAATAAAAAAATAAAAAAATAAAAAAATAAAAAAATAAAAAAATAAAAAAATAAAAAAATAAAAAAATAAAAAAATAAAAAAATAAAAAAATAAAAAAATAAAAAAATAAAAAAATAAAAAAATAAAAAAATAAAAAAATAAAAAAATAAAAAATAAAAAAATAAAAAAATAAAAAAATAAAAAAATAAAAAAATAAAAAAATAAAAAAATAAAAAAATAAAAAAATAAAAAAATAAAAAAATAAAAAAATAAAAAAATAAAAAAATAAAAAAATAAAAAAATAAAAAAATAAAAAAATAAAAAAATAAAAAAATAAAAAAATAAAAAAATAAAAAAATAAAAAAATAAAAAAATAAAAAAATAAAAAAATAAAAAAATAAAAAAATAAAAAAATAAAAAAATAAAAAAATAAAAAAATAAAAAAATAAAAAAATAAAAAAATAAAAAAATAAAAAAATAAAAAAATAAAAAAATAAAAAAATAAAAAAATAAAAAAATAAAAAAATAAAAAAATAAAAAAATAAAAAAATAAAAAAATAAAAAAATAAAAAAATAAAAAAATAAAAAAATAAAAAAATAAAAAAATAAAAAAATAAAAAAATAAAAAAATAAAAAAATAAAAAAATAAAAAAATAAAAAAATAAAAAAATAAAAAAATAAAAAAATAAAAAAATAAAAAAATAAAAAATAAAAAATAAAAAATAAATTGAAAAATTGAATTTAATTGATTTATTGGCAGTTGCCTTGAACAACAACATTTCTACCACCTGGGAGTAATTTAAATTGAGATAGCCTTCTGTAGCCATGTTTATTTGCCTCCTGCAACTGCCATAGCTGGGAGTTATCCCAATTGTGATAACTCTGAGTATTTTCATGGGCCAGATAACTGGGCAACCACACCTCCTAAGCCAACCTTGGCCCATCCTTAAACCATTTCATCCAAGTCACAGAATAGAAAAACTCACCTCTCATCAATCAAATCCCCTCAAGACAGAACAAACAAATAAACAAGGAACAAACCATTCTTGAACAAAAAATCAATTGACAAGCCAATTCCAGAAAATCTGCTATCCAAACAAACAAAAAAAGGACCAAGATAATCCAATCAAAGAAACAAATGACTTAGACTGTCCAATTGAACAAACAAAGGAAGGCCAAAGGCAATACAAATATATAGACCAACAGAGGGCTACCACCTTCCCATCCTCCAGAACCCCAAAAAAAGACAAAGTAAGACATAATATCAGTCAACACCTCTAAAAAAGGATTTGAAAATCTAACAAGGTATAATCTAAACAAAAAAAGAAATTAAACTATCCCTTATACTATAGAGAAGTTTGCAAGTAGAACCTCACCAAGCCCAGTCAGGATCAACTCTTCTCTTTTCATCTTCTGCCTTGACCTGAAGACCATGTGCCCTATTACTGATCACTGCCTCAATTCAATATCCCAGACTTTTCTTCTTCATGCATGTTTGATTAAACCTTACATATATAATATAGTTTCTGGTTTTAAGAAATAGTAATAAAAAGAAAAATGAGGATCAGGAGCCCTTCACTCAAAAAGAAATCCCAAAATTAATAAGGCTATCCTTCAATGTTCAAAATGAAGCTCAAAGTCAAGTTCAAGGTTCAAGGTTATATTTCTCAATAAGTAAAATGATACAAATCTTCATTCAAATACTTTGAATCAGGAATATTCCAGAAAATATTAAATCAAATAACTGAGGAAACAATTAACAGGAAGTGTCTTTTCCCTTGAATTTAATTTTCACTTCAGTGTGGGTGACTAGATACAACCTGATTTTGTCCTCTCTAGCTATTAAAAACAAGGACGCAGCAAATGTACAGAAATGAAAGACTAAATGAAATCAAAACATGAATTTACAATAAGGTGATGAAAACATGTGAATGCAAAAACAATTAAATGCAGGAGATTTAATAATGAATGTAATGAAAGTAAAAAAAAAAGGTACTGAGTCCTGAGAATGAGAAGAGGTGTGATGAATTTCAGCAAGTAGCTTGATGGTTGACTATTCAAGGTTTGAACAGAAGTTTCAAAATTACCAGAAAAGTATTTTAAGTGGTGACTAGGTTTCTGAAAGATACATAGCTTACTGGAGAGGGAAGTGCAATTGTTTGAATCTGATTTCAAGATGAATTGGAACTATTTTTAGATTTTGATGAAAATTGCATGCACAATTGCAAGCAATAACTGAGTTACTGGAGTTAGAAGGGCCTTCTGAGATTCAACAGTAGAAGCTGATTCAATTTTATTCTAAGATTCTTTTGTTGAAATGCTTATGTACTGAGGTAGATAATACTGAGGAGAGGGAATATTTTTAATCAATGGTAAACAATAACCCAAGGACTTGGATCATGGAAGTTCTCCAGTTATAAAACTTGAAATCTCCTTCAAGCTTCCAGTAAGAATTTCTCATCACTCAAATGTTTTAATTACTTACTCTATTACTACTGCTTCACTTTATATAACATTAAGTAATCAATTATAACCATTAACTAATTTCTCAAACTAGTTTTTAGTGAAATAATTTTATTCAAAGGGAAGTTCAATGTATAACAAGCTCTGTGGTATGTGGTAACTGTGTGAAGTGCAAGCAATTCCAATTTTTTAAATTGGATTGTCACTTAAACCTATTGGAGGCAATGAGAAGAGATCTGGATGAGCAAGAGGAATTTACCAGTGATGTTCAAATTTTTTGAAATATTCCTTGAGTAAAATATAAACCCCTGGCTGCTCCCAAGATTTAATTCCTAGGAGAGTTTGCTTCCAGTAAGTAAGTGATACTATTGGATATAAGGAAATGGAAAGAAAGAACTAATAAAAGGTTTCTTCCAGTATTTCCAATATTCCAAAGGTATTTGAAGGCAACACCTCCATCAAAAACTCCATAAATTGTTCCATTTAGAAAACCAATGATGTTCCAGATTGAAGAATAGGTGGAAAGCAGGTTTGCAGAGTTTTCAAGGCTGGAGTGAAATTGGGTGAAAAAGGCAGAAGGAAATTACTAAGGAGGAACTAAAAGGGAAGGAAATTAAGAAGAATGGGATTTAAAAAACAGAAGGGGAGATAGAACGGGAGTGGGAAATGGAGAGATGGGATGAGCAATTTTTGACTTGAGGAGACTGAATTTGTGGTCCATAATGAAGAAATACAAGTTGTTTCCAAGGTTTTTGCAACAGTAGAAACTTATGCAATTATTTTTACCATCAATTTTGGAAAATTGTCTTTGAACAAATTTCAAAGTTAGTGGCTGTACAAATTTGAGATGGAGCAAAGAGGATGGGGGGGGTGAATTCTGAATTCAAAGCAAGCTTGGACTGTAAAGTGCAAGGGAATCTTCAACAATGACTTTATTGAAAAAGTAATAATTATGAAAACAATTCAAAATATGATAGATGTAGAAGACATAAAAGATTTTTTTAATATCAAGAGAAATTAGATGAAAGTTGAAGGAAAAATAAAGGATTGATAGAATTCTGGTTTTATCATAACATTTTATTGTTTTTTATATAGTATCATTTGTTAAAATATGTATGCACTTACGCGTTTGCTATGTATAAGTGTAATCCAAATGGGATGCACATATGGGCCTCTCCGGCCCATTGGACACTCACACAGACCATATGGGCCTGTGTGGATGTCACTGATTTGGGGAAACTGGCCTCAAAATGCGTGAAACAGGCTCATTGGTACACGGGCCCTAACGGGCACGGTGGGGGATATAGGCAAATACAGCCAGATGGGCTTGTATGGACATAATTGGGCCCAAGGTTTATTTTGGACGGATGGGCTGGCCCGCCAAAGTGTGTTTGTCTCAGGTTTTGGGCTTGGGGCTGCCGCCCGTGTCGCAGCCCGCTTGGGGCTGCTTCCCGTGCCGCGGCCCACTTGGGGCCGCTTGTATCCCTCAGTTTGGCCCACGCGGGGCCCAACGGCCAAGGGATCCGGCGCGGTGCAACTCCGCGCGGGCCTGGCCAGTTGCAAACGGCGGCCACCGCCGCAGTAGCAAGGGCCAGCGGCCCCAGCTCCCTCCCCCTCCCCTTGCTTGCCATTGCAAGGGGGAGGGGGTGGCTGGCTGGGTTGAACCAGCCAGAAAACAACTGCAACAAGGTGGTTGGTCAGGCCAGGGGTGATTTCATCACCCCCTTGCTCAGGGAATGAAAATTCTGGCCGCAGAGGGAGCAACAGGCGGTGGGGGGGATCTGATCACCCTCCCACCAGCAAAGCAAGAGTGGCGCTCTCCCCCCCCCCCCCTTTACCAAGGGGGAGGAACGACAGTCTGAGGTGATCTGACCACCCCCAGCCCACTATTCTTGACAACGCCCTGGGGGTATCAACCCCCAGGGCCCCTGGTGAGGGGATTTGACCACCCCCACCAGGGATTTGAGAGAAAGAGGGGGGGGCGGCATGTCCACTGGTTACACCCCCCCCCCCCCAAGTGAGATTTAGACCGGACCCAGGTGAGTCCTGGATCCCACCTGGCCCATATGTGTGGCCAGGGGCTGGCTGCATGAGGCAACCAGCCCGTAAGTAAGGAAATAAGAGTAAAGGGGCTGGTTGTAACGGAAAGCCAGCCAGGGGATTGAACAGCAAAGGGGCTGTTTCAGCCCTGTAACAATGGAAACACCAGAATGGACCGGAATAGGCTGGTTGTAAGGGTACAGGGACTGATGCCATGTGGGCTGATGTAGCCCAAACCAAGTAACAAGGCCTGTAGAGCCTGTAGAGCTCTTTTGGGGCGGAAAATTTGCCTTTTGGCTTGTTGTATCATGGGCTCACAAGAGGCAAATCTTTTGTACTTAAGGAGTCTTTCTCCCTGCTGTTTTCCATCATTCATTCATCATCCAATCAAATTCATCAACAATATCATCCAAAGTGTTGCCCCATTGTGAGAGCCCATCAAGCAATTATTGACACAAGGTGTCCAGCATTTCTTTTGCTTTAATTAATGCTCATTTTCCTAAGCTAATTGCTGGCCATAATTATAACATCATTATTCTGTTTCTTCAAAATAAGTAGAAATTTAAAATGAAACACATGAGAAACAAAATAAAAACAAAGAATGGATTTTAGAAATAAGAAACAATTGGAATGGGAATGGATGGTATTGGATGGAATCTAATAATTTTTGCAAGGATATTTTGAATAGAAGTCCAAAATCAAGTCAGGGGAATGTCAAAGATGGTGTTTGGGTTTTCCATGAGGTGTGATCCTTTTTGGGATGGTAACCAGTCCACTCAACAATTTATTTTAAATTTCCTTTGTGTAACCTTGAATCAAGAACATGGCTTACTTCCCACTCTAATTCATGTTGAATATTTAATGATTCTTGAAGTGGATGATTATTTCCTAGGTATAAGATTCAAGTTGGCTGTAGGAGAAAACATTAAATACCAGGAGAATAGCTTTCCATTTTTGAGGTAACAAAAATTTAAAATTTTGAGGATAAATAACCAATTCAATAATGAAAGGACTAAGTTTCTTTTTGGTTAGTTTTATAGTCATTCAAGTTGTTCAATTATTGGAAGCTTCATTCCATACCAAATCTCCTACTGAAAAGGGTTGTTCCAAATTTTGAAGTTTGTTGGATTTCTCCTTGTAGAATTGATTTGTAGCTTTGAGTTTTATTTGGAGTTTCAATTGAAGGGATTGAATGAGATTTAGTTATTTTTTATCAATTTGAGAATTTTCTCCATAAATGGAATCAAAATTTGTGTTTCTCCCATAAATATTTTGGAAGGGAAACTGTTTGTTGGAAGAATAAGTGGACTTTGTGTATGCAAATTTGGCTAATTGGAGCCACTTTGAAAAAATTTTCTTGTTGGTAGCAGGCATAAATTCAAAGATCTTTTTTGAGGATCTGGTTGAATTGTTTGTTTTGAACCCCCAATTCATGATTTTAAGCCATTGATAATTTGAGATTTATCTTCAATTGTTGGAATAAAGAGATCCAAAATCTATGTAAAAACAGATTTCCACAATCCCTGAAAATTTTAACAGTTAGGCTATGCTTTTTAAAGACATTTTCTATGAAGATATTAGCCAGATCTTCAAAAGAGGTAGTCACTTTACTAAAAAAAAAACAGGGGCCATCTTTTAGAAGCAATCCACTATCAATATGATAGAATCATATCCTTCAGAAATTTTTAATTGAGAAATGAAATCCATGCATAGGGAATTAAAGGTAATAGAAAGTATTGGAAGCAGTGGGAAAACTCTATAATTCCAGCAATTTGAGGAAGCTTGTTTCAATTAAAATCATAGCATCTGCCAAAATATTCTTTTACTTTGTTGGTGATACCAGGCCAACAGAATTCTTGATAAATTAACTGTTAGTTTCTATCCTTGCAATAATTACAATAAAGAAGATGCTTGTTCCAATATTGAAATATTTCTAACTGAATACTAGGATCATTGGGTACTAATATATGGTCTTTTTAAAATAAATAACCAATTTCATCAATTGAGAAGTCCAAGTCCAAGTTGAATATCACTTGAAGTTTTATACAGCAGGGGTTGGTTGATTGGGCCTTGCAAATTTCAGAGACTTCTTTTTTCAAGGTTGGTTCTGATTTAACTTAGTTTGGCAGACTGGTTTTAGATAATTCTTTAAAAATTTTAATTTTTGTTGTTGGAAAAGGTGCTCCTCCCACCCCCCCCCCTCCCCCCCTGGGATAAAAATTTTCCAAAAATGATAAAGTACCAGGGAATACCTCATTTTTCCCAGGCATGAATGTGGTTTTAAATCTGGATTTTGAGATTTATTCTGCACATTGTTATTTTCTATGTGTAAGAACCTTTGTGATCATGAAATAATTAAGGGAATTGTGGTCAGTCCAAAGCTTAAAAGGTTCCTTGATACTTAGAAGCTATGAACGCTGCTTCTTCAAGCAGTGGATGATTGCAAGAAGGCCCTTTTCATTAATTTTTGATCAAGTTTGTCTGCCTGCCACTTCCTAGATTCAAAAACTACAGGATGGGAAAAATTGCAGGAAATAAAAAATTGCAATATGGTGTCTACAATATCATAGTTTCTGGTATCTGTTTTGAAAATAGTAAAATCTAACTGGTTAAAATGACTGAGACTATTTGCTAAAGTAAAGGTATTTTTTCAGAGATTTAAACTTCAAAGCAGCCTTCTTGGTCAAAATCAAGGGAATTTATTTTTGAATTGAATTGGTTAAATTAACAATGGCCTTGTAATAGTTATGGATTTACTTCTGATAAAAATTACTGAAACCAAGGAAAATATTTAAAGGTTGAACCAATGATGGTTCATGCAATTTCAGAATTTTTTGGAACTGGGCTGGATCCATAGAAACAGCTTCTTTTGAAAGCATTACACCAATTAATTGGAGAGTGGTTGCATGGAAGTTTTACTTTGAAAGTTTTTCAAAGAGATTGCTTTTCCAAATTTTTTCCAAAAATTTTCAAACATGATTAACATGATCTTTGAGTTTCTTCTATTATAAAACTATATCATCAAGATACACTGCAAGGTACTTCCCTAAAATATCTGACACAATGTTGAAAATTGGAAGGAGCATTACAGAGCCCAAATTTCATAACAGTATACTCATAAATTTCAAACCTGGTTTGCATAGCAGTCAAATAATCATGACCTTTGGTTATTTGAATCAAATAATAATTCCCTCAAAGCTCTACATTCAAGAAATGAGTATCTCCATGGAAGAGGGTTAGGAGATACAACATAGGTGTTACTTGATAGGAATTCTTCCAGTTTACCTGATTCAGTTTCCTATGGCCATAACAGAGACAAAGGCTACCATCTTTCCTTTGAAAAAAAGAATACTGGAGATCCAGTGTTTTACTTGCTTTGCCAAAGAAATCCTTTAGATACATTTTCTGCAATTCATTCTTGAAGAAAGATTGATTCCATCTTCAAGAGAGAGTAAATGGGGCCTGGGGATGGATTTGCACCAGTACTTTTGATCTCATGATCATAAGGATGGGAGAGATGTATTTTATTTACTTTAAAAGCTTAGAAAATTTCAGCATATTCATGATAAAGGGGAATCAAGGACTCTCAAATGAATTCTAAATATTCAACCTTTTCATAATCTTTGAGCACTGGGTTTGAGCTACTGGATTGATACAAGAGGATAAAATGCACCTTTTAGTATGTGCCTGCTTCTCTTTGAAGAATCAAGAATGATTTGAGTCAAAAATTTAATCAATAACTCTAATATTGGAAGGGGGGATTTGGAATTTAGGTTAGGATATTGCACATCTCCTGGTGGAAACTTTTCATCCAACTAAATGAAATTTTCAGTTAGGCTGTTTAAAATCTGGTTGGAAGAATAAAGAGATCATTTGGATTTCAAGGTTTGAAGTTTAATTACTCCATCTTTTGAATTAACCCCAGGATTCCAATTTACTAGAAAGTCATGGCCAAGTATGGTGTTATCAAACCCAGAAATATCCAGGACAGATAAGTCCCATTTGAATCTGGGGATATTTGAGAGTGCAAAAGTTCATGTTGCCTTATGGGTAACCCAATGAGATTGTTCAGATGCACTAATTACTAAATAGACAGGAAACTTGTCTATCTCAAAAGGCAAATGATTTTTTGGAATAGAAATGCTAACAAAAAATTAGCATCCAAGTTGAGGAGTACACTTTAAGGTTTATTGTTGGAATGGAAGAGGAAAAATCTCAAACTAGGAGTATGGTTTGCCTTGAAAGTTTGAAGATTGAATTATGTATATTTAGATAATGTGTAGCTCTCTTTGAAAGTATCAAGGGAACTCCAAGCTATTTTTCTGAAAACTTGGCTGCTTCACACCCTAAAATTTGAGCACAATTTTTAGAATCATGTTTTTCTCTGAAATCCATGCACAACCCCACCTCCTCCCTACTTGACCATTCCTCATTCCTAAAAAAAAGACCTGGTTTCATTTCCCAGTTATCATGTAATTTTTTGGAGGCTTTGCACTTTTGGGAGCTGGAGTTTGATTTCAAAGCTGATTTGAACTTCTCTGGATTCTTTAAGTGTTGCTTTCAAGATTTGTTGGTTCTCAAATTGGCTGCCAATGTTCCATGAATTTTTCTTTTCAAATTTTTCTTATTTTGATATTGATTTCCAAGCTTGATCACTCAGTCAATTAGCTTCTGAAGCATTTTTTATATTATGGCCCACAACAGAAAGCTGCTTGTTCAAGAGTTCTGGTAATTTTTGATGAAAATTTAATAACAATTCCACCTTTTTAAATTTTACAAAT